>CM069458.1:10817859-10910668 GCA_035610835.1 Ophiura sarsii | reverse complement strand
CTATATTGACTGACCTTCTCAAAGTGTGAACACACAAAGGTCAGCTCCAGGCAGATTTGTGAAAACTGTACACGGTCCAACTGGTCCAAATACCCTTCCAGTCCAATACAGAACCACTCCACTCTTATTGACCAAATATCATTTCATCATCTAAAAGTCTTGGTTATATTCCATGGCAGCCTCCCAAAACTAAGCAGCATGCAATGAATGAGTAACTGTAGTGGAGCTCTTTTGTGTCGCCTATAGATGTGTACCACTACTGATCATTAGCTTCATGTACTGATCTGATCAATGTACATGTAATAGTAATGTAGTCTCGCAGACAGACCAACCAGCAGCAGTAGTCAGACTACATGTAGATGCAGTCGGCCATGATGATATTAAAGACAAGCTATCTATCCACAACTACCACCAGGGTATCAATGCATGCATGTGTTCAATACCGTTCCGTTGGTTCTGATACCTATGCCAAGTGGGTGCCACTCCAGTAGAGTCTAGCTGTGACTCAAAAGCTAGCATTGTCATAACCCCAATCAACCATGTTATGAATGAGGCTGGACTGCCTGCACTTTGCATAAGACCATAATGCTATAGTATCCATGTGGGGCTGATGGGCATCAAAAACAATATAATACAAAGATACAAGAGCATTGATTTCTTATCATATGGTCAGGTTCTTTTGTGGGTTAATCTTACAAACCTGAAGACCATTCATTGGTATAACCCCAAAAGAGTATACTTGCATGACACATTGCTTGTGTGGCTTTGACTCAAGTTAAATAATATTCCCCTGGATTGGATTGCATTTATTGTTCACCTATGCCCTTCACAATTATTTATATTTGGACATTTGCCATATTAATTATTATTGTATTGCATGGAAATTGTTCTCTCTATGGAAAGCATTATGTTATTGTTTGTACACAAAACAAAACTGAGTGATAGTAAGTATTTTTATCTGATAAACAAATCTGGTTTTATCTCACATGAACTGCATTCACAGCCAATTTCATTATGTACATTTAAAACAATTTGTACTGCAAATTAATCTTGAAACTTGATATGTTGTATATTATGTTTCCGGCAAAAAAAAATGGAAGGATGACATCTCCCAAACAATTTTAATTATTTTCCAACATAGACTTCAAAATTTCAAAGTTTCAACTTATCCTAGTGCATGAACATATCCGGGTAGTGCTGTACTGTGCAACTAACATACTTTTAGCTTGTAAAACTATCCTGCCTAACAACAATAAAACAGAGTCCAAAAAGCTACACGATGACTTCATTTGACAAAGTACCAGTATTTACCCGAGGCAAACCATGGGTCATATTGCAATGGGCGGAGATATTAACTAAAGCTGGATAGCCTCAGCCTGCACTGTAGTGCGTACTATAGTGCGTAGAAAGATAGCAGCAACATTTGACCCTTTGCAGAACTTTATTGAATTGAATTCTAACTGATAAAGTTTCAGTTTCCACAACATGGATGAAAATACACCTCTTGTTTTCGGACGACCCTGGCAAGATTATGAAGATATTAGTTAAGGGAACATATAAATGTCAGTTTTATATCCACATCGAGGAAGTTGTTCACACAAGCCACTACCAGGTTTTCCTGTTGTAAATAGTGCCTGACTCTAAAACAAATACTCTCCCATTTCCACAACCATTGATGCCAAAAAATAAAGCCTTCCTGGTTGCAAAAGATGTCATGGCATGGCATAGCATAGTCGAAAATTGACATCTATATTATTGAATACCTCAAAACTGTCCAATTTAAAGGATGGGCTACCTCATACTTGTATAGAATGGTCATTTGTTAAAATTCCCCATTGGAAACATATGAGGTACATTGTTGACTATAAGAAAAGAAATTCTGGTGGCATTACCCCCCCCCCCCCCCTATTAAAAAAGGGAAAACAAAACCTTTCATATTGTTCCCTCTATGGGTATTCCAGAATTATTCCTGAAAAAGAAGGTGTTGCTAGCTACCTTACTCTACCATTTATGGTATTCACTGTGTTTGTCTTGGGCAACCCATTCTTTAAAAGTCCCTCTGAAAAAAGGGGAAGGGTACATTGGAACTCTGATGTCATAGCATGGCATTACACTACAATAAGCTCTATTAATTATTGATGCCACCCCCCCCCCCCCCCCCCCCCCCCCGAGAGAGCATTACATGATGGCATACAATTCCATTGTAGCACTTATTGTAGCATGCATCCTGTGTGAGCATTGCCCTTTTCATAGTCAAGTTCACAAATTTACCAAATGACCTGCTGCACCTTTAACACACGCTTTGTCTCATCATGATCAACACTGCTGATATACAGCTGCTCTGTACTGTTAGCAATGGTATTGGTAGCGTTAACAACAAGGGCATAATATAGGCTGCCAACGCAGTACTAACACTTCCATAGTACAAGGGTGGATCAATAGGTTTACTGCCACGCCAATATGGACTTTGAACTAACTAGTCTTGCACAAAGCCACAACACTATACATGTACATAGACCACAGCTGTTGGTTGATGGTGTGTGTACATGGCCTTGTTGTTTATCATAGCATTCAGTGGAGTGTATCATCATGTATCATCATGAATGGTTGCCACAATGTGTACAAAAAGACAACAAACGAATACTTGCATTGTATGCAGGGTATTAAAGGAACTTTGGAAGCGCTATCATGATGCCATCTTGTTTTATGTCGCACACAATGTACAAATAGTAAGATAAGGCACATTAATGGAATAGTCATTTGATCTTTACTGAACAGTCAATCAAGTCCCGCAGCCCCCATACTCCTACATGTATTACACTGTGTCATGGTTCCAATATTCAATTCCAGGGGTATTAATGTCTTTACATTGGGGCAAATGCTGTTGCTGCAAGAATCAAAGGATATCCGATATCTTGAGCTAGAGTATGTTGATTCTATTGTTGATTCAAGATTTTATAGAATAATTGATAATTCAACAAAAATGGCAACTACCCTCACTGGATTTGGAAATATCAAGATCATGAAACTTGAAGGCTGAAATCGAGGCAATTGGCTGAAATTGAGGCAATTATAAAACCTAATCAATTATTACCCAGTACGCCAAACTGTCCTTGTTAAAATACTGGCTTAGTTTTAGGGTGTTAGTGTAGGTCTATCTATGGTATTGGAAGAAGGGAAAAAAATCAATATTATTGATATTGTACCTTCTTGTAAGCCATCAGAACTGTGCTGGGCTTTAACTCATGGGGACCTGGCAACCTTTGAGCTGTCCATTTAATTCTTTTGTTTGGTTGGTGATTATTGCAATCATTCAAGCATACATCAGCATTAAATCCTTCATAGATAAAAGACTACTGTTATACTGTATAGTAGTGGCAGGACCTTGGTTAATTTCTAAGCATGATAATGCCAATGGCTATAACTGATGTGAAGGGCATATGGGCAAGCAACACATACTGTAGTACAAGAGAATACAATAATAAATGTGTAATATTCAAAAAGTATACTAAAGTGTGGTACATGATTTCATCAAAGTTCCTTTAGTATACTAGTACCCTACCACTGCATGTATTCAATGGGGACTTTAAAAGAACGACGCATACACTTAACACAGTGAGGAATAAAAATGGTAGGGTATTCTAAAGCGTACCCATTTCATCAATGGAGAAAGATACTTTCTTTAATACACAGATAAATATTTTATGAAACACAATACAAAACATCTGAACTACCAATGAAGGAATTCCCTAGAACAGCATTGATAGACTTTATGGTACATATTCTATATTGCATAGACACCACCTTGCATTTTTAAGCATGCCCAACCCCTTTGAATTTATGAATACCTAAAATGGTACTATGTACTTCTGCCATCAAGTTTAATAATTATCAATACAATGTGTGCATGCCTGCATTGCAGAGTTCAATACCAGTTTTGGCATACATCCCAAAATAAATACCCCCTTTGGAGTTCACATGGTTTAAAGGTGGGTCTGGTACTGTGTGTTCAGCAATCAGCATTATATATTGGTATACTTTGTATAAAGCCCATCTGTTTTCACGCACGCATAATCAACCAAAGATAAAAAACCACTGCCTGGCTCAGTCCCCAAGCAAAAACCAAACAATACCGTTTTTGCTTTCACATCATCACACAGGAAATGGTAGCAGCCGGCGCTGCCATCATATTCCAAGCACAGTCGTACATAACAAAATGACAAGATTTCCACACTCGATCGCGCGCATCATTTTCAATATTATTAGAAATATATATAATTTCCATGATGATGAGCTTGAATTAACCAAATTAAAATACAAAGTCACGATGCGATGTACACAAATGAATCCTGTTCAGATATTTCAATCAACTAAACAATCTATCATAGAATCTATGGATCGTCAATTTAAAGACCCATCCATTCTGAATAAAAGTAAAATTCATTGATGATTTCAACACTACTCACTGGTAATTAGCAAGAAACAAAGCGACAGACCATCTCTCTCTCTGCAGACAAAATACCCCGACCACACAACACAACGACATCACACCATACCAATATGTATGAAGATCAACGCAAACATGTCGTACCACTGGGTGGGAATTCAACGCCATACTCGCCATGTTATGCAGTGTCTGCGCGTGTGTGTATATCAATACCAATGCTCACATACCACTCAGTTCCCTCAATAGTTCACGATCTTACCTTCAATAGTCCACGTTAAATCCACGTAATTCCACGAAGAACGCTTCGCCACTAGTAAGCACACATCTTGTTAATCCTAGATCTGGTGACAGAAGTTTGAAAATGGTTGATTTTAGTTGGAAACAAAAGATGGACAATCGGGGTCCTTTCTGTCTTCTCCTGCTGCTGTTTGTTGTTGTCTTCGGTCGGCTTCACCTGCAGCGCAAGGCTCTCGTTTTCGTTGTTTGCTTGCAGGAGCTTAGAGCTTCACTCCATTTTTCTAACGCACGGCCCATGTTCGGGCTATTAACTATTACGGGGTTAAAATAATACTTAATTTTAACATTTTAACATTGTGTGTCTTGTGTGACTAATTATTAAATAATGGAAATATTTTATAGAGGAAATTTACTTATTTGTATACAATATTGACATCAAAAATATTATTTTTAGCGCAATTGCAATACACTATATATAACAAATTTGGCGTTCACCGTTCAAGACAACAAGATAATTGGGCATTTAAATTGCTCAGACATCAAAGCAGAAGTTGTCGCATGTCGCGGTCATCGTCCACTTTATGGCTTATTCCAAAAGTTGAATAAGGGAACATCTATTATAAATCAATTATGGATAATAGTATAAAATTATTTTTCTTGCTTAAAAGCATTTTCATGTCTTAGTTTTCTGTTGCGTGAGTTCAAGGGAGCTCAATACAGGTCACTAAATAATCGATTCGTATCAGCATCGTGTGTTATGTATACATGTTGTATGCTTTCGCCAGCACAAAAGAGCGACAGATATCGTTTACTAGTCCCGTACAAAAATGGTTTATTCCACTCAATGCGAAACCGTAGAGAAATATGACAGCTTTGAGTTCGAGTGTTGGTTGGTTGGTTGGTGGGCGGTGGCTCTCAGTGGCCGTGGGAAATGCTCTTTGGAATCCGGGGTTGTAACCTATGAAAATAGCTTGAATGGAATGCCAATGCTTCAATATTGATGTCAGACTGCGACTGTGCATTATCAAATCAAAATAGGCAGTTTGTTTGTTTGTTTGTTTGTTTTTATTTGGCATGCAGAATATCATTACATATCAATACCAAGCTTTAGCTTACCAATACGAGTACGAATCCACATTCGTATCTTAAGGTAGACAAATAACCAATTTTATGATGATTATGACTTGGTGTAGGCCCAGTACATGTAGGCCCTTTTGGTAGGTTGTCCTCCATACTCCGCATGGACGTTTTAAAAGGAGGTGGGTGGTGGTCACGAGTTGAGGGGGTTAGGATAGAAGTCTTGGAGGTCATGCTGATGGTGGATTGGGGGAGTTTCTTTTGAGATCATCTTAATTTCTGAAAAGGGAAAGTCAGAGTGAAGCTGGTCATGGAGGCACTCGATCCCGTTCTGAACCCGTTCTAAACCGGGTCTAAATCACATCAAGCGATCCTCTCTTTATGGCTCCACTCCTCATAGCAGTGTGCGCGTAGCATCAATGTTAAAATTAAAAGTTAAAAGCACCATTGAACTACTAAAGAACAAGGCGCTGGGATCAATGAATCGGAATCGAATCAATCAATCAATAGATCGAACCAATCATTCGATTGTTCAATAATGATATCGATAGATATATTTAACACACTGATCAACCAACAATGCAATTGACACTGAGTGATAGGCCTATTGGGGGTTATTAAAAAGGACAAACAGCCAATATTTTGATTGATTGATTGATTGATTGATTGATTGATTGATTGATTGATTGATTGATTGATTGATTGATTGATTGATTGATTGATTGATTGATTGATTGATTGATTGATTGATTGATTGATTGATTGATTGATTGATTGATTGATTGATTGATTGATTGATTGATTGATTGATTGATTGATTGATTGATTGATTGATTGATTGATTGATTGGTTGATTGATTGATTGATTGATTGGTTGATTGATTGGTTGGTTGGTTGGTTGGTTGGTTGATTGATTGATTGATTGATCGGATTGATTGATTGATTTATCGATTGATTGATTGATCATTCCCTCACCTCCTCCCTTCCGAGTCCTTCTGTTTCATCACATCCCTCCTTCCCTATATCCTTCCCTCCCATCCCCCAAACCCTTGTCACCCCTCCGCCTTCCCAATCTCCAACGGCCGTTGCCATTGTCAGGCTAGTATCATAGGTATATCCTCTTCCATTTTAGATTACTTCGTTGCCCTTTGTTCATTTATTATCAGAATACAAAGAGTAAATCCGACCTTTTTTAAAGCGTGGGTTTAAATTGGGGGATATCAACGACTGGAACGGGTCCCGGGTGCGAATTTAGTAACCGTACTCACAGTCACTGTATAAATGTATTGCTGTACAACTACAATGTATATAGATGTGCTATGCACTTTACTCCGTCAGGTATCAAATTTTGTTTACGGTAATAAAGATCGCCGGCCATTCGGGTGCCCGTATCGATGAGCATGCATGGTGAGAGATTTATCCACAAAAAAAATCAATCTACGGTGGCCATGAAGGGTCATGACGAGTTAACCAGATGATGACATGACTAGATATTTGCAACATAATTTCAAGATGACCAGATAATTGACGAGATAATTTCAACATAAGTTCCAGATGACGAGATGACGAGATAATTTCAAGATGATATGATAAATGACTAGATAATTGCGACATAATTTCAAGATGAAGTGATTATTGACTAGATAATTGCGACATCATTTACAGACGATGTGATAATTGACGAGATGACGAGATAATTGACGAGATGACGAGATAATTTACAGATGACGTGATTATCGACTAGATAATTGCGACATAATTTACAGATGACGTGATTTTTGACTTGATAATTGCAACAAAATTTACAGATGACGTGATTATTGACAAGTTGACGATTTTATTTTTGCGAGTTATTCCGGCTGTCTGTATCATGAAGGCCTAATGCAGAGTAAAATTGCTATCTTCAGTAGATAGCAAGTCTATTAGAGTAAGTTGCTATTTTCAGTAGATAGTAAGTATATCAGAGTAAGTTGCTATCTTCAGTAGATGGCAAATCTATCAGAGTAAGTTGCTATCTTCAGTAGATAGCAAGTCTATCAGAGTAAATTGCCAAGTCTATCAGAATAAGTTGCTATCTACTGAAGATAGCAACTTACTCTGATAGACTTGCTACCTACTGAAGATGGCAATTTACTCTGATAGACTTGCTATCTACTGAAGACGGTAACTAACTCTGATAGACTTGCTATCTACTGAAGATAGCAACTTACTCTGATATACTTTGTGTCTACTGAAGATAGCAACTTACTCTGATATACTTGCTATCTACTGAAGATAGCAACTTACTCTGATAGACTTGCTATCTACTGAAGATAGCAATTTACTCTGATAGACTTGCTATCTACTGAAGATGGCAACTTACTCTGATAGACTTGCTATCTACTGAAGATATCAACATACTCTGATATACTTGGTGTCTAATGACTAGCTTACTCTGATATACTTGCTATCTACTGAAGATAGCATAGATAGCAACTTTTTCTGATAGACTTGGGATCAACTGATAGCAATTTACTCTGATAGACTTGCTAAGCACAGAACGTACAGAACTTCCAAACCTGGTCATTGAATACCACTGACTGTGTACTCGGAGTTCATGGGTTACCGTACACAGGGGCGGAAATCCCGGGGGGTGGGGGGATTTATCCCCCCCCCCCCCCCCCCCCCCCCCACTTTTTGACATCTACCAACAAAAAAAGGAAAAAAGGGGGGGGGGGGGAAGGAAAAAAAGAAAGAAAAAAGGGGGAAAAGGAGAAAAAAAAGGAAAAAGAGAGGGAGGGAGGGACATAAGAACGTTTGGAGTTTATTGTACGTTGGTTAGGATACATACGCGTATGTATACGTTAAGAATCCATCTTTTGGAGGTAACTATTGAACTTCTTTCTGGTATAGGCCTATCTGCCTATTTAAAAAGCCAATATTGATCAGAAATAAAGTGATTGCTTTTCAATAAAATATTGGTCAAAAGTATACCAGATCGCACGAAATGAGTTTGAAAATTGAAAAAAATTCTACTTCTCAGGGGGGCATATCCCCCACTCTCAGACCCCCCTGTTGGAGCTTTTAAACCATCTATACTAAAATCAAGAATATATCAGTATAAAAAATGCTCAACTTCTTTTGTTCATTGATAAAAAACAAAATATTTATTGAAAATGAAGCGATGGCTTTTTCAATACAATATTGGTCAAAAGTATACACCAGATCGCACGTGACCAAATGAGTTTGAAAATTGACATTTTTTCTACTTCTGAGGGGGGCACATCCCCCCTCAGACTCCCCCCTGTCCGAGCATAGCTCGGAGTGCGGTGCTGCGCACCGCCTGGATGGTACCAGCTCAATTAAATTTTTTAGGGGCAAAACTTATCATCCCCCCACACCTAACAAGAAATTTCCGCCCCTGACCGTACATAGTGCTAATCAAGATGGCACGGCAAGCATACGAGCTGCATTAGGCCTATCGTGTTACAGACAGCCGGAATAACTCGCAAAAAAGTCGTCAACTCGTCAATAATCACGTCATCTGTAAATTATGTCACAATTTGCTATAGTCAATAATCACGTAATCTGCAAATTATCTCGTCATCTGTAAATTATGTCGTAATTATCTAGTCAATAATCACATCATCTTGAAATTATGTCGCAATTATCTTGTCATTTATCACATCATCTTGAAATTATCTCGTCATCTCGTCATTTATCTCGTCATCTGTAAATTATCTCGTAATTATCTAGTCAATAATCACGTCATCTGTAAATTATCTCACAATTATGTAGTCAATAATCACGTCATCTGTAAATTATCTCGTCATCTCATCAATTATCACATCATCTTTAAATTTTGTCGCAATTATCTAGTCAATAATCATGTCATCTGTAAATCATTATGTCGCAATTATCTAGTCACTAATCACGTCATCTGTAAATTGTCTCGTCATCTCGTCAATTATCACGTCATCTGTGATGAAAAAAGGGTGCCATCCATTGAGCATGTTGAGAGCATGTTCAAAACTGGGGTCGATCATCATATTTATCCCATAATCCATTTTCTTCCCTGGGCGAGACTGAAATAAATATACAGGTCATTATGATTATTTAATCTACTCAATTGTTTTTAATTCAATATGACTTTATAAACAGCACTGTTAAGTAACTTAAAGGCGTATTATGTGATATTTTCCAGGGGGCGCCCTCTATTCATGATTTTTTTAAAGTAGATTTTCTTGCAGATTTACATTCCTGATCATAAATCATGAATATATATTCTGAGTTACAGAGCGATACGATTCCTAATTACTTCAAAATCATGGTTTAAAGAGTGAAAATAAACTGTCCTGCTATACTGGGTGCAGGTTCAGAAATAAGTTAACTTTTCAACCACATTTATAGTTCCAGAGAATTTGTGTTTACTTAAAGGTAGATGTTCCGATTGCTGTCCCGTTTTTGAACTTGATGTTTTCTATTTTACATGAAAGGTCATCCTTAAAATTGTCACATTCCAAAGTTTGAGTTGCATAACTCCAATGGTTCTATTTTTTTAGAAGCACAAGGTCACAATATATTTGCCCATTGAGTAGTACACAGACTGGTTAGTGGTTAACCACCTTTGGCAGTAATTCACCACATGTTAGCCTATAATTTCTAAATGGAACATTTCTGGCCCCTAAGATTTCGCTGTTACAAGTCATGCCACATTGATGCCTATAGTTAGTCAATAGTACTCATCTATTGGAGAGACTTAGTATGCCGCCGTCCATTTAGTCCTGTATATTGACGATCTCTCCGTTCTTATACATATCTCATAAAACATATAGGAGGGTTAAACTTAATAGATGTCCGGATCTGGTTCTGACTAAATCTGAAGGAGTATTTTTTCGTAACTGCACTGTTATTATTTATAGTCTAATACGGTCGGTAAGGAAGTGTATACTTTGGTGGGGTGGGCTGGGAAACTGGGATATTTCATGCTTCTTCTGTTACCCAGTTCAGAAAACTAATATATTAAAAACTCATCTTTTCTCGCGTAATTTGTAAGTGTTTAGTTGTTTTTCTCATTAACTTGTTTTAAATGTGATTGTATTTTAAAAATTACATTGCGTATCAGAATGCGTATAATAGTTTACCTTTTACCATGTATTTTTACCTTTTACCGTGTATGTATTTTATTCTGTAAAGCGCTGTGTGGTACCTCAATGTGTAAGAGCGCTATATAAATGCCTTGTATACTAATAATAATAATATTTAGGTATCTTAACTTTTTGACCCCCCCCCCCCCATTACAAACGGGAAAACTTTGTTGACCCCCCTAACAAAGTTAAACACTTTTTGACCCCCGGCTCAAATGGGTTTGTATCATTTAAGCGTAAATCCCAGGGGGTGGGGGGGGGGGGGGGGATAAATGGTTAAATTAGGAACAAAGCCACCATCATATCATCGAGTGAACTTGATTGTTTACATTTAGCCTAAGATTACAGTGGCGTATCCAGGGGGCCAGCAGGCCACTCCCCCCCCCCCCCCCCCCATTGACAAAAGAGTACTAAAAAAGGGGGAGGAAGGTAGAATATGAGGATGATGATTCGGATGAAGGTCAAGGAGCATAGGCGGCGCAAATGGGGGTGGGGGGGGGGGGTTACGGGGTCAATTGTTTGGTAGGCATGATTGTATACTCAAATCCAAATTTTATTTTCATTGTCTTCTTTTCTCCGTACTCCTTACCATAGTGACGGCGAAAACGACAATATTTAGAGTGACAAGCGCACATTATAATGTTGAAACCTGTAGTAAAATGTGCGCAAAGCGCTCACAAAATTTCAGTTTTTTAAATAAGATGGTCCAGAAAAACGTTCCGAAAGCCACCTTGTTAAGCTTGAATAATGAAACATTGAAATTCGCGCAAAGCGGGAAGAAATTTCGTTATAGTATCCATTTGGCCAAACCTATTGCCCCCTCCCCTTGAATACCTAAAAGTAAAACGTATTGGTTCCCCTTTCAGCAACTTCAAACTATTCCCCCCCCCCCCCCACCTCCCCACCCCAAGTATTTCTGAACACTCCCTTAGGTCTATACTTGACCGATGTACGTTTTGTCGCTTTTTAGAATGAGCCAAATGGTCAGCTTGGGAGATGTTTTGTTGTTTTTCATCCGTTTCCGTCACGCTAAATGGACATTCGGTTTTCAGTGCAGGCTTCAGAAAAGTACAACCAGTAGTATGCATTTGTAGCTGAGACTTAAAACGACTGTGGAATATTTCATAAGACTTGGATATAATAACAAGGTTATGAGGTAGGAGGTAGAACTTATTGAATGACCACTTGGATATAACGAAGTTATGAGGTAGGAGGTGGAACTTATTGAATGACCATCGTACAAGGTATTTTTGAAAGATACCCTATATCGTGAGTGAAAAATTGGCCTCTTAACATTTTCTTTTTTCACTCAATTAAAAGTGGGAGCGGTGACTGCTATGAACCACTGATGTGATAGTGAACAATTTACCAATCTTCATAGGTTCATATATAAACCCACGACTTAAAGGTAGATGACCCGATCACATTCCGATTTTCAACTTGAAGTTTTCTATTCTACATGAAAGGTCATCCTTAAACAAGAAGAGTCTTAAAAAAGACAAAACTCGCTTAGAGGGGGTTAAGTTCAAATGCAAGCAGAAATAAAGGAAGCGTATCATGAAGAGAATTGCGTCATGCCAAAACGGACACTCTATACAAGGTACCGAAACTTGGCTGTACCCATAAGCAGTTCGGAAGTACTTCCTGACAATTACTCCGTTTACAGAAGAGATAGGACAACCGATGATCATGGTGGAGTTCTTTTTGCCTGTAAGAAAGAAATCATTGTCACGGAACGAAAGGACCTTAAAACCGACAGTGAAATAATCTGGCACCAGCTTGAACTGAGAGGTCGACGCTCCTTACTTATGGGGACAGTGTATAAACCACGACACTGACATTCAAACAGTGATAGATCTAGATAGCACTCTGAGCATCATCGCCAGAAAATCACCAAATAGTGATATCCTCGTGTGCGGTGATTTCAATCAGCCCAACATTGACTGGCAGAATATGTGCATCATCTCGCCCAGCTCATCTTGTAAAAAAACAGCAAACAAGCTACTAGATGTTTCCATTCAGCATGGACTGGAGCAGTTGGTCACTAAACCAACGAGAGGAGAGAATATCCTGGACTTAGTGATGACAAATAATACAAATCTCGTCAGTGGATTATCAGTCGACCCAGGACTTAGCGACCACAACATTGTAACAGTAAAACTTGATCTTAAGCCCAAGAGAAGAAAAGCAAATAAAAGGAAAATCTACATCAGACAAAAGGCAAATGAGCCTGGAATCAGAAAAGATATTAACAACTTCCAGCAGAAGTTTAATGCTGAAATGGGACAAGCATCTGTTCAAGAAAAGTGGGACGCCATAGAGACAGAAATCAAAACCACAATGGACCGCCACGTGCCATCAAAAATGAGTTCAAGACGTCATGATCTCCCCTGGTTTTCAAAGAAGTACAGAGAAGACTTACAAGAACCAAGCAGAGACTCTATAATAAGGCCAAAGCTTCTGGATCTAATCAGGACTGGGTGAACTTCAAATCTATCCAGAAAAAAACACGTAGAAGTCTCCAAAAGGCAAAACGGGAGTACATCTCAGAGCATCTGACTGCAAATATAAAAAACAATCCCAAAGCTTTCTGGACTTTCATTAAAAAAACCAAGTGCGAGGAAGTTGGAATTTCTGCCTTGAAAGTAGAAGGGCGTATCATTAGCGATGCCAAAGGAAAAGCAGAGGCCCTCAATGACCAATTCGCCAGTGTTTTCACCAGGGAAGATACCAATGAGCACATCCCATCACTTGGCAGCAGCAGCTTTGAAGACATACCTCCACTTGTCATACAACCAGAAGGAGTACTTAAACAACTCAACAAACTCGTCCCTACAAAAGCACCCGGCCCCGACCAGATTCCGCCATGGTTTCTAAAAATAGCGGCTGAAGAGCTAACACCTATCCTCACTGACCTCTTTCAATGCTCCGTGGACCAAGGCGTTTTACCGCAGCAATGGCAGAAAGCAAACGTCACAGGGATTTTCAAGAAGGGTGATAAGAGCAAACCAGAAAACTACAGGCCAGTCTCTCTTACCAGCATCATTTGTAAGATCATGGAACACATAATCCACTCGCACACAATGAAGCACCTTGAAAAGCTGAATATCCTGGTTGACAGTCAACATGGGTTTAGGGCCAAGAGGTCAACTATTACTCAACTTATCCAGACAGCCCACGATCTGACCACAAACCTTGAAGAGGGCACAACTACTCACCTTGCAATACTTGATTTCAGCAAAGCTTTTGACAAGGTACCACACGAGAGGCTGTTAAATAAGATGCACCACTATGGAATCAGAGGCCAGCTTTTACAATGGGTGAGAGGTTTCCTGAGCAACCGCACCCAACAAGTAGTGTGCGACGGAGAGACTTCGACGCCAAGAGACGTGGTATCGGGAGTCCCACAGGGCACAGTATTAGGTCCACTTCTCTTCCTACTTTACATCAATGACTTGCCGAACCAACTCGCAAGCAAAACCAGACTTTTTGCAGACAACTGTCTAATATATACAAATGGAAATGACAATCAGCATGTCAAAACCCTCCAAGATGATTTGAAGAAGCTAGAAGAGTGGCAAGATAAGTGGAAAATGTCCTTTAACCCGTCCAAATGTTCAACAATGCGTATCACATATAAGAAGGATCCTCCAACTTCAACCTTCATCTTCTGTGGAAATGAACTCCAGCAGGTGAACTCACATCCCTATCTAGGCGTCGAAATTGACAACAAGATGACCTGGGCTCCACACATCAAAAATGTGATCAGCAAAGCCAACAGAAGCCTTGGTTTCCTGAGACGAAACATGTGGTTTTGTACCAAAGAGGTGAAAACATGTACGTACAACATGTTAGTCCGTCCCGTCCTGGAGTATGCATGTGAGGTCTGGGACCCATTCTTTGTTGTACAAAAACGACGACTTGAGATGGTACATGACGAGCGGCAAGATTTTGCTGTGCAGACTACCGCAGACACAGCAGCGTCACTGACATGATGACCAAATTAGAATGGGAGACACTTGAACATAGGAGGAAAAACAATAGACTGACAATGTTGTACAAGATCAACAAGGGACTTGTTGGAATTGACGGCGACGAATACCTGACACCAGCAAACGACTCAAGACACAGACAAAGCAACACGCAGAAATATCAGAGAACATATGCCAGACTGAATGCACACAAGGAATCATTCTTCGTTCGCACCGTAACCCAGTGGAATAGCCTTACTGAAGCAGCTGTAAACGCACCATCTGCTGATGCCTTTAGGAAGCACCTTTAAGTTAGTTCAACATCTAGTACCCAAAACATCGCGTCCTGCTTGCATTAGTCATCCAGTTATTTTCTTAAAAGTTGGTGAAATGTATAAGAAGTTATACCCTACCGACAGAACCGATACTGATACTGATACTGATACTCTTTCTTTGAAATGAAGTGTTCAAGATTTGTTTTTATAATACATAATAGAGTCATAGTTATATTGTACACGGTTGTTTACATATACAAACGCCACTGAACGTGGGGTGAGTTAAAGGTCCCAAATTGGAATATTTTGTATATAATCATGAATAGACTTATCACATCAAAGTCAACCAGAGGCAAAAACAACTAATTAATTCATGGATAATTAATAATTAATTAATGATTCATAAATAATCAATTACGAGTAATTAATGATTGATTAATGATCAATAATAAAAGATCGATTATTAATTAATTAATAAATAATTAACAATTAATTTAATTAATAAGTGTTAAAGTGTTGGTAATTTATTGTGATCTTATATCTTTCGGAATTTGGGGCCCAACAAATCTGGGGCCCTGGGCCCGGGTCCATCTGGCCCAATGGTAAGTCCGGCCCTGATCACAAACAACATACAACAAGCCCTGTAAATGTAAACAAAATATATGAATGAATACTTAATATTTGATACAATAAACATTGAAACATAATATGAAGCATTAAAAGTATTATCGTTGTCTTTAAATCAGATCCACCAATTGATGACAATTTAACATAAGCATTGACAACATATCTCGTCGGCTATAATCATTCTTAATTAATTTCTTCAATTATGAAAAATACATTATGAAGACATGTTTACTAATTTGCTTCTTGACTGCATTTATAGTGCTTGGATGTTTACATAAACAAACGCCCCTAAAGATAATGCGAGTTAAAGGTCTAGTTAAGAATAGATTTATCACATCAAAGTCAGCCAGGGCAAAAACAAGTAATTAATGATAAGCCCTGTAAACGTAAACAGAAGATACAAAAGAATACTTGAAGGTATATTATGTGATCTTATCCAGGGAAGGCCCTCAACCCTCGGGGGAAAAAATGAAAGCAGATTTTCTTTCAGATTTACATTTCTAATCATAAATTGTACATCCATTCCAAGTACCAGGGCGATATGCGCCGACCAGTTATTTTTACTCTATATTCACTCTAAAACTATGATTTTGAGGTAATTAGGAATCGTATCGCTCTGTAACTTGAAATGTATTCATGATTGCATAGCTCTAATGGTTCTTATTTTAGACGCACGAGATGCTGTGAACTGTACCCATTGAGTAGTACACAAACTATATCGGTGGTTACCACCATTCGCTGTAATTCGACGTTATTTCATCGATTTCTCCGTAATTATACCGATTTAGGCCGTCAAATTTCAGTATGATGATGAGAAAAATACGAGCTTTCATATGATATGAAAATCTCCGTATGTTTGAAATAATTCTGTGTTACGAAAATGTGATCGGGTCATCTACCTTTAATGAATTCATTTTTTCTCAGTCTACAGATATGTCAACAACGAGCTTGTGCCACTTTTAGAAAATTATGTTTTTTTATGGAATGTGTCATTTTCATCATTAAACCCGGGCATTAAACTTTTCGGATTTAGATTCGATGTTTGTACAAGCTCCAAATAATATTTCACATGCTGTTTATTTTGGCGAATTTGCTTGAGTCTACCCAAAGATATGCTTGTTTGACCACGAGAAAACTACATCAAAGTGTGCCAGGTTTTTTAAAGAAATCATCCATGTAAAACTGCTGTTATGTTTAATGCTTTGAAGCATTTCTTCAAAAGAATAGCACAAACTTTATATTTTTTTGGTTAACTTTAATCAAGAATATTTTCTGATAGGATAAAGCAAATGAGACCAAACAAACGGCCTTTAAAAGGTAAACCAGTCGTCTTGTAGCTCTCATAAACATCATTAGGTAAATACTCATTAGTAAAATGACTCTTTTCTAGATCATCTTTTTTCCTAGAAAGTGGCACAACCCTTTGTTTTTTAGTATCCATGATTGATCACGCATATCGTTGGTTTGGGAAGAGCAATTGCAATCAAATAAATACACTTGAAAGCCAACTAAATTATCTTTCAGGTTTATATATAAAGGTTACAGCCAAATACCCAGTAATGTGAGGGCAATGGCGTGGAACGTGCACCCTTTTTAGGGACACATTTATAAAGAAAATTGAAAAATCCTTTCGTACAAATATTCAGTTAGATAACAGGTTCAGCCACATGTCTGAAGAAATCATTGAAAAATATTAAAAAGCATCGAAATCAGAAGGCCAAAATCACTTTTTGATTATTTCAACTTAAAACGGTATGGAAATTAAATGCAAATCAGAAATTTCTTTCAAACCACCACAAACTGGTAGATGCTATACAATTTCAAACTCTGTAAAACACGGAAGTGGTTGGATCATCCAAACAAATTTAAATAATGGCCTAAAATATGAAAATAGAGTGAAAATAAACTAGCAGGACAGTTTATTTTCACTCTAAATTCCGTTCTAAAACCATAATTTTGAAGTAATGAGGAATCGTATCGATCTGTAAATCGGAATATATTCATGATCAGAAATGTAAATCTGGAAGAAAATCTTCTTTCTAAAATAAAAAATGAATAGAGGGCACCCCTGGAAAAGATCACATAATATGCCTTTAAGATGGCAAGTGCAATATGCAGTATGAGCCATTGTGTGATCTTGTTTTCCAGGTATAGGCCTATGATTGTTTCTTTCGCCAATGCATGGAAATATTCCACACGGGGTGTAAACCAGGGTCACCAAAGTTTGTACATATCCTCAGGGAAAAATTCAAAACAAATGTGACAGCTTAAAAAATATGTGGTCAACTCCTCCTGGATAGCAATAAAGCACCATCTTAGTTTAGTGACTTGCAACATCAATTATTTCAAGGCGCAATTGATGAATGTAGTCCTAGACTAAAGTTACATATCATGCATTGTTGTTACGTTTTATTCAGTTGAGGACTTGTGAGAAGTCTAGCATCTTTACCATGAATATGTGATGCGATTAAGCCAAATGAGTCAGAAGTTGAAAATATCACAATTTCTATGTGATTATATTGGGTATTTGTAATGCTACATTTGGCAGAAAACCCCATTTTAAACAGACACTTAATTCCAAAGATATTAGCAATTGAAGGATATTCAAAGAATAAAACAAAAGAATTTCTACCATTTGTTTGGTTATATATCGCAAAATCAATATCTGAGAGTTCCATACCAACTCATTTTGCTTGATCACATTACATATCGAGGGCTCAGAAACACAAGGACTTATATCTCCTTTTGAGAAAAAGACTATTGAAGATTTGTAAACACATTGGGGAGATGGAGATGAGGCCTTGTGATACTGGCTATAACTTTGAAAGAGTTGTGTTATGGAGATAAGGCTGTGTGTTACTGGAAAGAGAATTTCTTTCTGAAAATTTTGATACCAAAATCTCATTTTTTAAAAATGGAGATGAGGCCTTGTGGTTCTGAGCCCTCGATATTTTGGATTCAAAAACAGTAATCCCAATTTCAATGTCCATTCAAGGTGTCTCAGAAAAAAAACACCACCAAAAACCAACAACAACACAGAATTACACATGGTTTATAACATCGATGGTATTTATTTTGGCATTTTCAGAATAGATAATAATTTACATGATAACAGCAGTATATCAACGTGATATTTACACACAATATATTTCATTACAAAGGATTTTTTTAATTAATAAAACAAGCGATATTCAGTATTATTTACCTACTTTGAAATATTAACAAATTTGGTTTTGAAGCTGAAAGTTGCAAGCCTCATCCCCCATCCAAGAATGGCAGATGGCAGCTTGATTAAACACCCAAGGGGGACATTGTTCTCTTTGGGACCCATATTTAATGATTTTTTACTGCCAAAATGGCTGAATGATTTGACTATTTTTGGTGTGATTTTTGTGAAATGGGACCCCTATTTAGGGATTTTCCAGCAGAAAATCATACCCTATGTTCAGGGATTTCTTGCAAATAAGTAACACACCTGGGAGACGCATCCATATATACCTATCCTATGCATGTATCTCATTAATATAAACTCTGTTAACCCCCTGGGGTCTACCTGTCTATCTTACAGTGGTTCTGATTGGTTTATTACAAGATGTACTCATATGAATAGCCAATTCAAATGCAGCTTGTAAAATGTTTCACTCCCATCTTTATCAGGGATACAATTATTCTAACAATGTCTCTCATTGGTGCAATAAATGATGTATCCATCTTTTTAACCAATCGGCCGGTAGTTCTCAGGGGGTTAACATTCAATTCCTAATAATGATAAGCTTCAGTTTTACATTATGATACAACCTGATAATTAATGTAAATACCTGTTAACAAATGCCAGGCCTGATTAACTTTGTGTTAATGAGGTTCCACTGTAATACACCAAACAAGGAAACAAAATTGAACAGGTTTAGTACGCCGTCTGAAACTGTCAGGTATGTCTGCCTATTTCAAACTTGTTTAACCCTTAAAACCTGAAAAGTCGGAAAACAGGCTTTCCTGTGAAAGTGATATAACCCGAAAAGTCGGAAACAGGCTTTAACCGGCCTCAGAATATGTGACGGATTGATCATATGACTTTGAGTGGTCATATGACTTTTAAGTCACATGATGTTCACCCGATGTAAAATACCTTGTTTATGCCAGTTTAACGTTGTGTTTTGATGTCATTTCGCTGAAGAAAACTGTCAAAAATAGCACAAAATGGGATGAATATGCATCAAAATCTTGCGCAGATGAATCTCGGCTAGACAGGGATGCATTGTATTACGGTCATCATTGGCAATTTTGGTGATGAAAACCGCCCGGAAAACAGATGCTTTATGTTATGAATATGTTACCGATGATAGAGGGCAGTATGCCAATCTATAAGTTAGAGGGTGTAAGATAGGTAAGATTGGACTATAAAAAGACATAATTAATGTAAATAACTCGGGGTGGGGGTGCCGACGGGGGAAAATAATTTAGGGTTCAAAGGGTTAAGGCAAACTTGATGAATTTTTTGTACATACATTAACAATTCTTATCATATTTCACAATGTACAAAAAAGCTACAGATCTCAACTTTTCATTCAACATCAGTGATGAGAAACATCTTTACCTTCTAAATGACATCAACAACATTATTTATTACACCTGGTGCTAGGGGGATGAGCAAACAATATTAAAAATTCCAAACATTTTCAATTTCAAAATTGTCAAACAAATTCAAAACAAAGAAAAAAGGGTCGGTCATTCCCCGTAGAAAAGGTTTTTTTGTCACCTTATATGTGATGCGATCTGTGAAAAACCGTCGGATGTCGCAAAATGTGAACTAGGGATTATGGGTAAAATAAAAATAATAATTTTTTTTATTTTTTATTTTTTAAATTTTTTTTTTAGATTTTTTTAAAGAAAATTAGTTTCCAATACTTTGTATCATCATCTTTCATGAAATTTCACCTTCAAAAACTTACTTGAGTCACTTTTATTATTAACCTTATAATGTTATTATATTGAATTATGTATCTTTTTGGCCTGTTTTCATGATTTCTTGTTTTGTAGCTTTTGATGACATCACAATCATCATTCACTCATAACTTTTTTTGTAGTAATCATAGAAAAATGATCAAAACAGTTCTGTAATCAGCACAGTTTTAGCTTTCTTATGATATAAATATCTCCAATATGAAAAATGCCACCATGTGGCGGGTTTTCACAGATCGCATCACATATTCATATTTTATTCATATTTAACAATGGCCCTGTTTGAACTTAGATACAAGTCAGAGTTTGGCTATATTAAGCTAAAACAAGTTCAGCGAAGTGTTACGTTTATATCAATTTATGATAGGCCAGAGGTGGCTAATAATCAAATTTATTGTGCAGGCAAATGCCATAAAAGCATAATCAATAATATCTAATACTGTAAAACCAGAAATGGTCGCAAGTTTAAAATTTCGCGAATTAGCAATACTGGCCTAATTACCGGCATGACATTTCATGCAGGCCCGTCAGATGGCCCCCCCCCTTTGAAAATCTTTTTTATTTTTATTTTTTTTAAGGTAAAAATTGCGTTTTTCTTAGTTTCAAATATCAATGATAGTAAAACTACTCATAAAACATGGACTACAGTGCTTTTTTTGTGTCCGTGCGAAATTTTTTGACTTCTACCACCCCCACCCCCCACTTACGTGAAATTCACGAGGTGACTGACTTGGAAAAAATTTGGGGCAACCTTTTAGATAGATTGGAAATATTTGCGGCTTGACATTTTCACGAGTAAGTACTCCTTGCGAAATTAGTGAAATTTAAATGCACACAAACATTTCTGGTCTTACAGTAGTCAAATATAGACATTATGCACTTCTGATATAATGGGGATACAATATATAAATGTATAGGGAATAATATACAATATTCTTATATTAAATAAAATATATATCGTAAATAGCTCAGCTAAGTCAATAAACTTTATACATATGTTCACTCTTATGCAAGCAGTAATAAATTCTGTGTTTCTAAAGATGGATAAATAATATTTTGTTGGCCAAGTTGCGTGTTCAATATTTTGACAATATCAACATCGTGTACATATCATATTTATTAATTTTGTTGTTGATTTCCATTGTCAGAGCGTTAACGTGCCGTCCCTGTTCTCCATCTGGCCCTTCAGCATGTATAAATTGATACTGTCTATTTATAACTTTTGGGCAGTCTACTCTAAACATTCTCAAGGGCTAAAAACACACTTATCAAAACTTTGTAAGTGCTTTTGCCCCTGAACATATATAAAGAAACTCTTCCCATACATAACTGTTCGGCAGTTTTACGAATACATGCTAAAGGGCTGACAAAAACTTTCAAGGTTTCGACTGAACATCAAAGATATCATAATTGTAGACTTTATAGTTGATTGTTGTCCTTAAAGCTCTGCACATCTTGCTGTGCTGCGCATTTATGACACTGACAATGGTTCAACAGAGAATTATGTAGTTTCAAATTCACAATAAAAAGGTTATGTGTGACTGGACACATATTACTTTACAATACATTGAATATTTGTAACAACTCATCCCATAATAATCAGGTCTGCCCTGTCCATTCATCGATCTATTCAGTGATGGTGTGTGAAAGGTATGCGATGCAATTAATGTGTACCAGATTTCTTTAAAATAAGTTAATATGTCGTCAGCCTGCTTCGATAATTACCTAACCCACTTTTCAGCGAAATTGAGCTTTTTGCCTAAATCATGACTTCATTACATCATTATGCATGCTGTAATAATACCTAAGTCATTGACCAATCAAAAGTGGTGATAAATGCACAAATTCAATTCTGCCTAAGTCATAATTGTGAGTTAGGCAGATTGCAATAATGATGTAAAATGTTTAAAATGGGTCATATTAACTCGTAATTGGCCTATAACAAGCTGCATTTCACTTATAATCAGAGCAGGCTGACGATGTACTGTTTTGTGCTTCCATTCACAACTTTTAACATATTAACATTTCTTGACTTCAGTTTACTTTCTGATCTCACAATTAAGTATGTCATTACGCAGTAGGGCTCCAAGCATCAGCTATTATGCGATTATCCTTTATTTAGACAAATTCTCATAATTTAGAGAAATTCCATGCGTTGTTGGGGCATTTTTATCATAACATAAGGAACTTGAGTTCTGCCTAAAAGTGAAACATTTGTCATATAGGTGGATAATTTACTTAATTTAACAGTGTCAATGAATTAATTTTTGTATACCTCAATTTTTGAACAGTAAAGTTTTTTATTTTTGGTAAAAATTGGGAGATCTTTATGATTCCATAGAATCAGTTACAAAATACAGAGCATTTACAGAACACATTGAAATGATTTGTTGCCGTGTCAGTGGTTGAGAAATATGACTATTGAGGCTAAAGTAGGTTTCACATCCACCAGACATTGATATCACTGCCTCATTTACTTACTGCAGTGAATCAACAGACAACCTATCCAAAGGCACTGGCGTATCCAGACATGTGTAGAAAGACTGAAGTACATCCGCATTCGTAAATGTAATGCAGCACATCGAAAGGGTGCACTTTGCAAGGAAAGTCAATTTTGAGTTAAGCATTTCTGCTTTAACAGCATTTTCAAGCTTTAAAATGACATCTTGTTTATTAAAATTGATGAAGGCATTCAGATTTTACCAGTGGAAAACAATCCAAAATTATTATTATTTTCTTCTTCTTTTTCTGATAATTTTCATCTGTTTCTCGACAAACACTTTGCGGCAAAGTGCCCCCTTTTGACATGCTGCATCACAAATATTGCGCTTGTAAATATGTAAAGTTACATCATTGTCCAGGGGAAAGGAAAAATGAAGCATAACCAGGATAGCACCATTCAAAATGTCCTTAAATTCAATCTACTAGTTTGAATCAGACAGTGACATGATATTTGATATGACAGGGAAACCACCAGCAGATGACGCTGACACCTCCATGCCATTCATCACAGGGCTCACATCACTGACTTCACTAGCACCAGTGTTGGTTTCCTCATCTGTGATGTCTGTGCATTCCATGGAGGATACCGCTTGCTCGTCGTAGAACTGACTGGTGAAGATCCCTGTAAGGGAGGGAGAACAGGGCAAATATTGAGAGGTCAAAGGTTACATTTGTTCAAATTTGAAGAGCAAAAAAAGTAAAAACAATTCTTAGATCACTTTCATATGACCGTAATTTTATGTATCGAATCTTGTTGATGCACAGCAAAGAAGACACATAAATTCATAGCAACTGTGATTTTATCTAAGGAATGCCTTATAGTATTTGAACACGCAAGGAAACTATAACTACTTTAAATATATGGTTTTGGGAGATAGGACCAATGATCCTATAGTTTAATCAGTTGCAAATTGGCGAGAAATATTAGGTTTTATCTCTGTGTGCAAAAGTAATCCAAGTGTACACGCGAGATTATGGGCACACACACATGATTTTGGTGTCACGCACGCGTCAGGCATATGTTGAATAGTGCACTTGTTACCTTCATGCGCGCCTGCGCCTGTGTCCTTCTGTATTCATTCGCAGCTGTACAGAGGCTTTACCAATTTGGAGCTGAATATAGAAGGCTAAGTTCAGGAGGGGGGGGGGGGGGGTGTTGCAGGGGAGATCTAAATGGTCAACCCAAAGCATCATATGACGATTTAGGACACAACATCACAGTTGTTAAGACTCCATTTATGCAAATCCGTTTTGGCACAAAACTCAAGTCAAATACTGGAGATACTTTAAACTATTGATTACCACATATCCTTTCTTTGAAGACAACACTGTATAGAATTGGTGCTATATCCATGTTCAGAATAGATAAGAACTTCTTTATGTAAATTATAAAAGTGATTGTGCTATTAGGCGATGAAAAATGTTTTTAAAACTTCGGATGAAAATTCACCAAAATGTTCATAAAAATATTGACAACCCCCCTCAAAAAACACCATGCCCGACCAACCGACCCTATCTGAGAGGTTCGTTCGCCTATAGAAAGGTGTTTTTTCCTCTTTGTTGCCTTATGATCATTTATATTTTACCTGTTGGTACTGGCAAAGGCTGACTTTGAATCGCTGGGGAATTTGTAGTAACAAATGTCAAATCCTGCGGTGATATACCTAGAACGAGGAGGGGAGATAGACAGGTTCAAAGGTTAATTATTTATATTGTAAATTAATCTTAGTACATAAGTCATGTGAATCTTTACCATCTTCACTATCTTCACTATTTACACACGGCACCTACGCGAGGGTGCTCAATCATCATCAATTTGACGCTACTTGTGTCTTTCATTTTTAGGGACACGAGGCGTTGTGTCTATTGTTATTTCAGTTCGGCTTTGGGCGGCATCAATGGCCGCATTAGGTTGTAAGTCTATGTCGCTCAAGTCGTCTTGGAGCTGGGCTTGATAGGTATGGCGTAGTGCGCCACCGAGGCGGTAGGGTTCAGTTAACTGGTTTTGCGGGTGCAGGAACGCTGCGAGTGGCAGTTCTGGTCTCCGGAGGGCATGGCCCACAAGACGAAGTCTATTACGGGTCAGTGTCAGAGTCGCAGGATTAATCAGTGCACGGCATACAGGTTCTCATTTGAGAGCCGCTCCGCTCCAGATGATGTACGAACGCACGCAGCGGTATCAGTGTATAGGGACATAATGGCATTGGTGCTCAATGTGAAGACTGATAGAGGGACAAGAGTACCCAATCTAGACTAAATACTTCCCATCTTCACTATTTACACACGGCACCTGCGTGATGGTGCTCAATGTGAAAACTGATAGAGGGACAAGAGTACCGTATTATCCCTATTAAGCGCCCAGGGCGGTTAACCAAGTCATTTTGGGTGGGCGCTTATTTGTATACTGATTTACATAGTTGTTGACCATCAAGGTTGCAAAATTCAGCAACCTTTACGTCCCAATACTGCAAAATTCGATGTTTTGCAATTCAAGATGGCGGCCTCCACGGATGACAACAAACACGAAACGTGCGTATTTCGGATGGTTTCTGTTGCTGTTTAAAGGCTTAACACGTGGTTTAAGTTCACTTTTGGAACACAAAACAATATGTCAAGTATGTCTGAAGTTAAAATAACCATAATTTCCCCTTTATTTTCAAGCAATTTGTAGTCCGAGATTTAGTGTGATGTGAGTAATTTTTAAGTAAGCTTATTTTTTAGGTGGGCGGTTAATCGGTATATATTTTTAAAGTCACCTGAGAAAAAGGGGGTGGGCGCTTATAAGGTCCTGGGCGCTTAATAGGGATAATACGGTACCCAGTCTAGACTGAGTCCTTCCCACCTTCACTATTTACACACGGCAACTGCAAGGGGTGCGCAATGTGAAGACATAATAACAAAAATATAGCTCCAAAACTGTGCGCTGATCAGCTAATGAATAAACATGAGCTAATTCACACAATATCAACCACATGGATAATTAAGTGCTTGTAAAAACAATACAGTGCTCTAAGACATGTTATTGACCAAGTGTTATTACAAAATATCTGTGCAAGTGTTGGTGCGTCATTACTGTAACAGGTCTGGTCCTTACTGAGATAGTAGACATTTTGGCAATGTCTACATTAGTACCTCATAGGTTACAAAGTATTGATAATTAATAAACTTTCAAGTTGTATTATTACTTTTAATATTTAGCTCACTAAAACAGTTGACTGAATATAAAATAAGCTAATATGTTTATGAAACATGTCAGGCGATACAATAAAAAGCAAATTTATCAACATTCTTTTAAATTTGACAAAACATTGCAAGCAAAAATGTCTACATTCACAGTAATCATCTTGAGGGGGCTGCGCAGTACCTTGGTATGCATATATGAGATTCTGGTCCGATTATATGGTCCTGGACCACTATCTTTATGCTAATTAAGGAATAAAGCGCAATGTTTGTTTAACACAGCTTTTTTCCGTTTATGGTCCTTGACCATAATATCGGTCCAAAATCTCACAAAACCTCTTCATATTGGGTATTGAGGTATACATCTCTATTTAAGTACAGACTTCTTGACTGAAAATAGTGAACAAGTCACGTGAAATTTTCCAATAGAGCTGTAAACAAATTCTTGGGTGGTATGAAATACTACTTGTTGTAGGTAATTCACTACTTTTTCGCTGGTTATACCTAAATAAGACATCTCCCAAGCCTAAAAGTTTGCATGGGTGATGAGAAAAATATATGGGCTTTCTTCTCATACTACAAATTTAAATTTCCATGGAAAAGTAAATTTGATCAGATCATACACCTTCAACCACCTGAGCATATTCATCATCAAATAAGTACTGCAGTTTTCAAGCCTGTTTTACTTATGAGGCCAATGGAAAAGGCCCTATTCTACAGGTTTGTCCGACCTATGTACACTTTTTAGAATTTTGAGGATTGTTCCTTTTTTAATACAATTTTTGTGAAAATGTTGCGAAATATTATTGAAAATGCACCCAAATGTTCACGAAAATGCCGCTCTAAATGTTCACGAACATTTTGAAAAACAAACAAACAGCAAAACCATCTGACTGACCAACCCTACCTGAGAGGTCCCAAATTCCGTAGAACAGAGTTTTCCACATCCCCTAAATGCAATTGACATGTCTGTACTCCAAGTCCTTCAAATGCCCATTGCCCGGCCCATTGCCCGGCCCATTGCCCGGCCCATTGCCCGGCTCATTGACCGGCTCATTGCCCGGTAAAGCTTAATTTAGACTTACTCTGTTGCAAGCTAGTCGGAGCAGCAAACACAATTATTTCCTGAGGTTGTGCCGCTGCTGCCTGTAACACGGTATTGGTCTGTTGTACCAAGTTCTGGTGATAGTGCTCCATGTGATGGCTGTAGGTGTACGGTGTTTGGTACGATTTACCACAAACTGTTAGGTAGATAGAGAGGTGGGATGATAGACAGTTTGTTGTATGGATGGAGTGCATAGTATACAAATATATACTGCCATGAGAGACTCTGGTTAAAACTATGGGCCCGAGATGACTGCAATAGTGCTATTGTGCTGAGGGGCACAGCCCCGAAGCAAAATAGCACTATTGCAGTCACCGAGGGACCATAGTTTTAATCCAGAGACTCGAATAAAGGCAGTATATATTTGTTTTATATACGTCATTCATATATTTCTAGTTCCATAAACAGTCAGCTGTAGAACGGGGTCCCGTTTCAATTGAGGGCACTCTAAAACGATGGGTGAACGTAACCAAGGTAACGCACACCCGTCAATTTGCAAAATGATTGAATTTTTGCATTTTACTCCCAATTATCTGCATAAAAAGTAACTATCCGTCGAGTTGAGGGCAGCATAGGTACAAGAACTCCTAGAGACATCCAGTTCGATGATTTAATTCAACCTTTGACCCCAACATCACACGACACAAGCTAAAATTATGTCTTTTTTGACCGGTTTGCTGCGACGAGACCACCATTTTCTAGACGAGATTACACCATTTTATTGAAATTTTTAGACTAAGTGTGATAATTTTTACATTAAATATAAGCCCTATAGTATTCAGAAGTGATGCCTTTGTAACGGTTATCTCTGTGATAAGAGAGTTATTTCGTTGTTTAAAATCGGCAAAATCGGCTTTTTATTAATTCTGAAAATTACGGTGACATGAGGCCGTTCCCTTGGAAACGCCGTCCCGTTCTCAAGCCCGCCCTCTATTGAAAAGTGGTTTTTGTTCGTATTCCGTCGGGCAACGGACTTCCGTTACTTGATGAATCGCCGTGAAAAAGTGACGGCAGTGCGTCACTAAATAGAGCGCCCTCAATTGAAACGGAGCCCCGTTCTACAGCTGACTGATAAAGTTCAAATTCAAAAATCATCTGGTAAGTTCCAATCTTCATCAGTTAAAAAGTTTTAAAAGTTCAATTCAAAGGCAGTGCATCGAACGATCGTCACTGCGCCCGGGGATGCAAATCGTGCGCCCTCTCACGTCACGCGGAGCACAACACTGCGTGAAACTACCGGCGCACTGGGCCGTAAATAGTCTTCTTGGGAGCCGTAAATAGTACTTTTGGGAGCCGTAAATAGTACTTTTGGCAAAATAGCGTGTTTATTTTTGATCATGTGACCCACTTTTAACCAATCAATGAACAAGAATATATGAATGACATATATAAAAATGAAATATACCCAACACATAAAGTCCCTGACCAGGTGCTTTGATGTTGGCTAATCCAAAGTGAATAATCGGCACCAACATTCTGAGATATACATTTAATGAGCAAATTTCTTCTCCGAAGTTTGATACCTCATTCATCAATCACCTCGACTAACGACAACAAAGTAGGACTAGAATTGGTTTCCTATGGGATACCATTGATTTGTATTGTCCACTGTGTATGTGCCATCTGAACCAGTCAGGTATCTGGATGAATGGGTAACGGTATTGAAAGGGAGTCTGTACACACATATTTTCAATGCGTAATCACACACTATGCGATGATATCCCTTATGAACCCAATTTTAGTGCAACAATTTTGTTGAAACAATTATAACTGAAAACTATACACTCAATTTTTATGAATGAGGTACCCAACTACGGGGATAGAATTTGCTTATTGCATATATATATCAGATTTTCCATACCGATTATTTATTTTGGATTAGCCAACATCAAAGCACCTGGTTAGGGACTGTTTGTGTTAGGTGTAGAGATATCAGAGTTAACTGCCATTGCTCTGTGGTGTATGACATCTAGAGTGGTGTACCTTTGGTATGCTTTGGCTCTGCCAATACATGTTCATTTACCATAGCTATGAATGCCTCTACAGCAATTTTATTATGGCAGCATCATAGTTACTCAGCTGCCAGTACCTGTACAGGTATTGTAAGCTTAGTACCTGTATGGGAACTGTACAGTACCTGTGTGGTACAAACCCTGCTACTCGTTTAAAAGGCAATTTTGTTGGTAGCCAATTTGTATGAACATGTGTTGTATCCCTCTTAGTACCTGTATGGGAACTGAACATTACCTGTGTGGTACAACCAAAGTAGCTGCACAGTAGACGAGTTACTTGTACTGTGTAGTTACTTTAGTAATACTTCGCTGGTAGTTAAACAATACCCATACAGGTACAGACATACTGTATCCATACAGTTACTATCAGGTAACCATGAAAGCTAGGCATAAGAAAATGGCTGTGTACATTACAAAATGACATGACTTAAGTTTTATAGGCATGTTTTATAAAGACACTGCTCCTCTTCTGATCTTGGCAAATGATAGGTTTTCCAAGGGTACACCATTTTGATGCCAAAAGGAATGACGCAGCAACATAGAGAGGCTAGTATCTCTTATTTATTTCTATGGTGAAAAGTAATGATGTATTAAAGGTGCACAATCTCATTATCACCCAATTATTTTCATGATAAATTCCCTCCCCCCTCCCCGACTTCAGGCAAATAAACAATCAATTCTAAAATTTCTCTCTAATGGATGTAGTCTTGTAGAATTAGAGACAACTGCATCTAAACACAACACCAAAAGTAAGTCCCCCTCTCAAAATTTCGTCATAACATCGTAAGGTAAAACATTTTACCAATAAAACTTAGTTAGAAATAATCCTATGACTGTTCACTAAGTGGTGTTTGAAAATGAAAGATGTCCTTGACTTCATGGCTGAATGAGCTCAAATGTAAGACAAAAACTGCCCTTCTCAAAAGTCACAACAGCTTATGAATTGCTTCTTACTAATGGAAAAACACCCGTGGTTGAGCGAATATTACTGTAATGTGTAATCAATTCATGATCATTCAGCCATGTAAATCCACTTCTTGGCTCAGATATTAGCACAGTGAGTTGTGACTTTTGAGAAGGGCAGTTTTTGTCTTTCATTTGAGCTCATTCAGCCATGAAGTCATGGACATCTTTCATTTTCAAACACCACTTAGGAAACAGTCATAGAATTATTTCTAACTAAGTTTTATTGGTAAATTTTGTTACCTTTACGATGTTATGACGAGATTTTGAGAGGGGGACTTACTTTTGGTGTTGTGTTTAGTAAAACGTGCGCATAGACCACTGTGCTTACCCAAACTAAAAAGTTATTTAGAATTTAGATTTTAGATTGTGTAACTTTAATGTGCATAATGATATAAGTATATTATTACACTTCATGAGGTATCAAGTGATCCATGTGTCATATCGAGAGACTAGAGACAATATGCCCTGTCATATCGAGAGATTAGAGATACTATGCCCTGTTATATCGAGATATTAGAGACACTATGCCCTGTCATGTCGAGAGATTAGAGACACTATGCCCAGTCATATCGAGAGATTAGAGGCACTATGCCCTGTTATATCGAGAGATTAGAGACACTATGCCCTGTCATATCGAGAGATTAGAGACACTATGCCCTGTTATATCGAGATATTAGAGACACTATGCCCTGTTATAATCGAGATATTAGAGACACTATGCCCTGTCATGTCGAGAGATTAGAGGCACTATGCCCTGTTATAATCGAGATATTAGAGACACTATGCCCTGTTATAATCGAGATATTAGAGACACTATGCCCTGTCATGTCGAGAGATTAGAGGCACTATGCCCTGTCATATCGAGAGATTAGAGACACTATGCCCTGTCATATCGAGAGCTTATAGACACTATGCCCAAGGCAAACAACCCTTTCCCTCCTTCAACCGTCAACTCTCCAAGATTGTTGAAGGCAATGCTTACTAGATTTCAGATTAGTCAAACATTTAGAACAAATTTAAAACATGTAAATAGCAGTTAGAAATGACTTCTGAACACTTGTGCGTATATGTGACCAGTCGCGTCAAAATGGACATGTCGTCGGCAAACACAATTTTGAATTGGAGGAGAATATTTTTGATAAAATATAAAGAAAATAAGAGAAAAAAATATGCTTCTTCAAATCCTATCGTGTGATTACAAAGTCTGATTGCCTTCAACGTGGTGTCATTTCAAAGCTTAAAATGTGCTCTTTCAAGTCATACCAGTAACTCAGATTTGAATCGGGCCCCCAACATGTCCATTTTGATGCGACGGGTCACATATGAACTGTGTGCTTGAAAACTTAACATAGAAGTAAATCATACATAGACAATGAACATGAAAATTAGTTGTGTTTATCAAAATGGTGGTCACAAGGAGAACTAGGAAAACCAAATACAGTTACAAGAATTTTTGTAGATATGAAATTCCATTTCTAACAATTAGAGGCAATATTTAATCAAGTTTCTTAATTTGTGACTTAGGAAGAGCACAAATGTTTGCACATTTTAAGTTTTCAGGAGAAAATGTGGTAAATAAACTTAAACCAGCTAAAATAAATATACCCTCCCCCACTAGACTGTGAAGTTGATCACATTAATAAATCACCCATTAACAATTTACGGACCTTATTGGCAGGAACCCTGCTTCCTGATCTCTTATAACATTGTGAAAATTGTGTAAAATTACATTTTAAGAGAACAACACATTTGTGACAATTCCGAGTGACACCTACATGAACAGTACTTGCCCAACACTACTTAATTGTGACATAAACCACATCAGCCCAACACTACTTACTGTTGCATTTGTATGATGGGCTTGCGCTTGGGCTTGGATGTCTTGATGGGCCTGGTAAATCTGTTGACGAAAAACACACAAATAGAGAATAATTAGATATCATTTGTATTATATGAAGTAGACAACGTGCAATCTTGGAAATAATTCGTCGCTGTTCTGACATACCGGCACATGTGCCATTTTGGGCAAAATGAGTTAAGTTGCATTTATGATCTACAAATGAAACTCTTTATTCTCCAACAAAATTGAGACAAAAAGGTAATTAATTAATGAGATACCGCACTAATTAGTGTGATATGCCAGGGTTTTAACATAATACCGGCATGAAAACCTCATTTTGTATTCTGACATACCGACACATCACAATATTCTGCCATAGACCACCGTGTAACTGCAGTTCTGACATACCGGCATATCACTGGCATATCACTGTAGGACGAATATGAAGGGTTTTTTCTTCTTTCTGACATACCGGCACATGACTTTATGACATAATTTAACCACCGGGATTTTGCGCGATCGCGCAATCGCGCAAAAAATCGCGCATTTCGGGTCCGATCGCGCATTTTGTGATTTTCCGGGTTTTTTTTTTTTTTTTTTTTTTTTATGTTTTTTTTTTTTTTCATGTTTTTTTTTTTTTTAATGATTTTTTGATTTTTTTTTTTTATGATTTTTTTTTAATATAAATTAAAAGTACCCTTTTCAGTACCTTGTACATTTAAAAAAAATAATGACAACATTTTAAAACAAAGAATTTTAAAACAAAGCATTTCGGGTCCGATCGCGCATTTTGTCATTTTCCGGGTTTTTTTTTTTTTTTTATATTTTTTTTTATATATTTTTTTTTAATGCCTTTTTTTTTTTTAATGATTTTTTTTAATGATTTTTTTTTTTAATATAAATTAAAAGTACCATTTTCAGTACCTTGTACATTTAAAAAAAAAATAATGACAACATTTTAAAACAAAGAATTACCGAGTACACCGAAATTCCCCCCCCCCCCAAAAAAAAAAAATCCCCATTTTAAATTGTTTTTACCACGGCGCGATTTTTAATTTTTTTTAACAATTCTTTTTAACGAACACGGCGAGATTTTCTTTAACGGCCACGGGCGCGATTGCCTTATCATGCCCGCCGCCATCTGCCGGTATCGCAGGCTTCAATACTCGCCAGTTTGACATGAACTGCCCCGCCCGAATATTTAGCTGTATTATAATACTGAGTAGTGCGTGCTCGCGGTTAGCCCTTTGGTCATGCCCCGCTAGTCCCGGCACGAGTAGAGGTAGAGACATGGCCCGCGACTTGTACGCCCGCCCGTGCTATTTCCATTGCAAGGTAGGCCTTACTAGCAATTATTTGGCGTGTTTGGCTGAACATTTGCGGCGGTCGTTATCTGTAGTCTTGCCCGTCAATACCTGCCTGAAATACCAGCGCGCAGCACAATGGACGAGGTGGAACACGAATAAATAATACAATTGTACGGTAGGTCAAAGCATGGAAGTAACAGACACTTGACCTGTCTGTTACTTCCATAGTCAAAGTGAGTGTAAATTTACCAATTATGAAATTAGAAGAAAAAAATGCCATTACCTAGTCATTGCTATTCAACTAATGTTGTCTTTGTTTCTTTTCAGAGATCTGGAAATCTGGTGGGAATGATTTACATCCGAAACGAACCATCCCGCGATTTAATAAAATAATCTTAAAGCCGATGACTCTTGATTTTGTGGTGTTGTTTATCGTGTATTTCAAAGCTATTCTTTTCCAGTCCAGATAATAAAAAAAACATATTACATTCGTTATTCGATACAAAAATGAGTCACGTACCCATTGAAGTTTTGAAATCCGAAATTAAAAAATCAACTGTTGCTTTTCAAGACAATGCCTAGAGACAAATTGGCACCAACCTAACCTCATTACCTTCTGATGTTACCGGGCGATATTTGATTGACACTGGCTGTTTTTAAAAGAACGCGGGTTTTTCTCTTTAGATTATACCGCGCGTGATATTTGATTGACAGCATACGTTGTAGGTGATTTTAAAATATTTGCGGGCATGCGCATATTTACAGTGGCTCATAGAAGTAGGCCTATCTCGCGCGTAATTTCCCCACACGTACATGTATAATATGCATGCTGTAGGTGATGGCAACAACATGTGGTCATGCGCAATTCACATTGACTTAAGGCACGTGTTTATATAACTGGGTCCGTCCAGGGCTCGTCTGTCGGTCACGTATTGATTACTTGAATGGGGAGATGTTTTTTCTGCGCCGCGGTTTCTTTCAGCAAATGTGCTTAATAAATACAAACAGCCAATTTGTATTTCAATAGACTGATCCAAGATGTTGCATACAGCTTCAATTCATCCAGGCGGTCAAGTGGTCATTCGGGTGTAATCATTGAATAGAAATGTTATTGATTGTAATTACACGGCCAATATTTATTTCAATAGACCACTGAATAGACCCACATGATGTTCTTACAAATAGTCAAATTTGTATTTCAATAGATTCATAGTAATCCACAACTTAAAAGACGGTCAAGTGGTCATTCAGTGAATCATTGAATAGACATACAGGAAGTTCTGACAAATAGTCAACAAAAAAACCAATTAATTTTTAGACTATCAAACAATGTTGTAATAATTATATGATACATGCACTACATTTAAAGGTAGATGTTCCGATTGCTGGCCCGATTTTCAACTTGATGTTTTCTATTTTATATGAAAGGTCATCCTTGTCATACACAAACCTTTGGCAGTAATTCACCACATTTTAGCCTATAATAATTTCTAAATGGAACATTTCTGGCCCCCAAGATTTTACAGACATAATGTGAAAAATATGGGGATTCTTCTGATATCTAAATATCTTGATGTGAAAAAAAAAAAATACTTTCATAGCCCCCGAACATACACCTTTAAACAAATCATTTACATCCATAATATTCATTCAAGATATATTGATTCCAAAAACATGTACATACAGCAGAACATGGTGTTTTAAAATCACGAATACAATTTGAGATATGATAAACAAATTATAAATAATTGCGGTAACTGATTTCCTTCCCATATTAAACATTATTAACATTTTCAAAATAAAAGTAAATGCTAAAATGGCGCGACATGGTCTTATTCATTTGGACGTGCATTTTGTTCCCAATTTTAAAAAAATGAGTCGGTCAGCAGGCCCGTATAAAACAGAGTTTTTATTTTGTGGTCGCCTATCTATTGCTTATATAGTTGTGCTCGAAAGCAGCACTCGATTATATAAATAAATGCCATTTAAGCATCAAACAAATAAATGTGTGTGTTATTATTTTCTTCGCGAATTATTTTCTTGGGGATTTCCCGGCGGCTTGCTTCAATCTCAGTCTGAGAGCTGTTTATAAACCGTTTGAACATAGAGCACATGGTCTGGCATGCCGCCGCCGCCCGATGACTCGACCCCGGGCCGATGACCAGCAATCGTATACATCCGAGAAGAAACCGACATGCGGCATACTTTGATAATATTCTACAAGGGCACTCATCCCAAGTCCGTCCGGCAGTTCATGCGTGCTGAGACACGCCCCTCGATAGCTATTCTTAGAACTAGAGGTCAATGAAATTGCGTATTTTATTTGTGTTGAATGATATTTAATGACAATTTAATTTCGATCGAAGACGTTCTGGTTATTTATTGCACTTGTTTAAAATACGACATTACTTGTATATTACCAGATAATACATAATACAAATATTTATCAATAGCATTCTTTTACAAATATTTATAATTATAATAATTATCAATAGCATTCTTTTATTTTATTACTATTTTTGAAAATATATTTTCGTGAATATTTATTAACAGCTACGAACGAGCACATGGTCTGGACGCACCGCCGCCTATGACATGATCACCTGGGGAAAAAACAAAACTGAAAATATTGGGACGCACCATTTTCCGAGTCATTAACGAGAATTTTGGTTGAAATTGAAATGAATAATAAAATTGATCGTCTTTTTCCAGAAATAATTATAGAGAATTTTGGTTGCATTTGGATTTAATAAAATGAACAATGAAATGTATCGGGGGTTTTCCAGAAATAAATTAATCCCACCCCTGCAAATCAAATGGTGCGGCCCTATTTAGTTAAATAAGATTTCATTATAAAAGATCGATGTCTGAATGAGTGAAGTTATCGGTCGGGTTGTTTTGACTTAATAAAATAAAATGTGTGCGTGCTCGTAAATCTCATCTCTACAAACAAGACTAAACAAGACATTTATGATTTCAGTTAGGAATATAATAATACGTCTTTTCGATGAAAAGAAAGGTAAGGATTTTCTAGTTTTGTACTGAACAAGTACGAGTTCAAAAGGCCGCGTTTATAGCAACTTTTTTTTGGTTCCCGGGGGTCGACAAACGTTAAAACAATGGAAATGCGCGAATCGCGCATTTTGGCTTTTTAACTGGCGTATTTAGCGCATATGGCGAAATACGGCGGCGCATATGGCAGTTTGAAAATGCGCAAAATCCCGATGCCTAACATAATTACTCCTAATTAATAATTGCAATTTGTTGTTGTAACATGCTCATAACAAACATAAGTATATATCTATTAGTGTTCTTTGACAATGATAGTGACATTTGATGTAAATGCTCTCTAACTAGTCTTTAAAAATTGGAACATTTTCAAACACGATTTTTCTCAAAACGCTGTTTTTCGTGATGTGCCGGTATGTCAGAACAGCGCTGAATTGTTTGCTTACATTTCGGCAACAAACATACATTCTTCATCTAAGTCTGTGAAGAAACAATAGGTTGGGGCGGACCTACGTCACGCCGGTGAAAACAAATCAAACGCCGGTGAAAACAAAAACAAAAACAACTTGCGCAGATCAATCAATTAAGACAACCGCACATTGCGACTACTGCGGATCAAGTGCGTAACGCTCAGCGTTGAGTGCGTGCATCGAATGTTTTGTTTCTGAAACACTGGTTGCCAAGCAAATTTGCTCAAAATAACGCAAAGTTCCCGTATGTCCGCCCCTTCCTATAGAGCGTATTTCAATGATCACAACTGATTATTACGAGCATGTTTACGCTGGCGTTAGTACCGACGCAATCAAAGAAGGATACTGGTGCATGGGTGTGAATGCTGCGCTGATCAATGGAATATGATCTGACGTTACTACACAGAGTAAGATGAACAGAGTTTAACACCACATTTGGCCATTCCGAGCCGCTTATATGTGATATACATACATACATACATGAAAGCATTTATATAGCGCTGCTACCTTGAGATCGTAGCGCTCATCTGAAAGATGTGTGAACAGATACAGACCGGGATGATCCCCTACTCTTTACGAAAGAGTCTGTAACTTTTTTAACGTGCTCAGGTATTGCTCTTTCGATGCACGGGACCACCATTTCTATGTGACTTCCGAACCACGGTATTTTTTGCTGCCATTAGGAAATCGTCACAATCACTTCGCTTCAATTACACAGGCAGCCGAGGCGCATATTAGCACTTAGATTGTAATATCCCCTAACAGCTTCCCGATCTCGCTTGGGTTGACGAGGCAATTGAGACTAAGTACCTTGCCCAAGGATACAAACATGTTGGCCGTAGCCGGGCTAGAACTCACAACGTTTGTATCGTGAAACCAGCGCGGATCAACTGGGCCACACATGCTCTACGTGATAAAGAGGTTGTGAGTTCTAGTTCCGCTGTGGCCAACATGTTTGTATCCTTGGGCAAGATCGTTGTTTCAATTGCCTCGTTGACCCAAGCAATTGGGTAGCTGTTAAAAAGGGTGATATTACAATCTAATGTGCTGATATGGATAGTGCGCCTAGCCAGCAGCCACGTAGATGAAGCAAAACGATTGTGACGATTTCCTAAGGTAGCGTAAAAATAAATAAGCTACAGCGTCATGAGCATCGCTTGTGGCGGATACTGGCGCATTATAAATGTCCACTATTATTATTGTTATTATTATTATTGTGGTCATGTCGTGCCATGCTTGAGTTGCTGTGCCTATGACTAGATTACACACTGACCGATGGTACAGCGCGCCAAACTGCTCGGCCACGTCTACCAACCTTAACTTACCGGTTGGACTCTGTCCAGGATACACAACTGTCATTTGTTCTAGTTTCATATCAGGTTCACTGGCATGAGATGATGATGGTGCAAGAGGTGGTATGTTAACTTACCAGTTGGACTCTGTCCAGGATACACAACTGTCATTTGTTCTAGTTTAATATCAGGTTCACTGGCATGAGATGATGTTGGTGCAAGAGGTGGTATGTTAACTTACCGGTTGGACTCTGTCCAGGATACACAACTGTCATTTGTTCTAGTTTTATATCAGGTTCACTAGCATGAGATGATGATGGTGCGAGAGGTGGTATGTTAACTTACCGGTTGGACTCTGTCCAGGATACACAACTGTCGTTTGTTCTAGTATTATATCAGGTTCACTGGCATGAGATGATGATGGTGCAAGAGGTGGTATGTTAACTTACCAGTTGGACTCTGTCCAGGATACACAACTGTCATTTGTTCTAGTTTAATATCAGGTTCACTGGCATGAGATGATGATGGTGCAAGAGGTGGTATGTTAACTTACCGGTTGGACTCTGTCCAGGATACACAACTGTCGTTTGTTCTAGTTTTATATCAGGTTCACTAGCATGAGATGATGATGGTGCAAGAGGTGGTATGTTAACTTACCGGTTGGACTCTGTCCAGGATACACAACTGTCGTTTGTTCTAGTATTATATCAGGTTCACTAGCATGAGATGATGATGGTGTAAGAGGTGGTGAGGCATATGATAGCCATGCATTATTGGATGGTACATCTGTGCACAAATATTAAGTGATGAAATAAATAAATTACTTACTACACCTAATGAATATTCATTAAGTTGTGCAGTTATTTCATTGGTCAAATTACGCTATATTTTGGCCTCTTTCCCAAAGTGCACATTTACTTGCCCATGCAATTTCATGCTGCGAAATGTAATGCCTACAAGGTGTTTAACACACCAATGCAATGCACACACTGGGAAGTAGCTAACAAATAGCACACACTGGGAAGTAGCTAACAAATACAACAAGGTTTGAGGGAAAGTAGTGCAAACTACTGGTACTGCGTTGTTGGATGACTGGTGACTAACTCTCGACACGGATTGCACTATTTTCCCGAAATGAACTATATGTTGTGTTTGTTTTATTACATCTCATACATATTTCATGGTCTAAACTAAATTGAAAATTGAAAAAAGCTTACGATGCTCGCGTAGGCCTACAGGTTACAGCGAGCAAGGAGATAGACTCAATTCCCCTGGCAGAAGAACAATATCGTCCAAACCCAAATCCAAATCACAAATTTGTGTCTGTTTAGCTTGTTTGTGTAGATGTTAATCAGACAACGCCAATTTTTGTTGTTGTCAACCTCGTACTTGGGGTCACCGTTTAATATTAACGTAATATTAATAGGCATTAAAATTGTTTCAGGGAATTGTGTTGATTAAAAATCAAAATGTTGCTCCAATAACATTTTAAAGTAAGCGTTTTTGTGTTCATGACCCAGGACCATAAAATGATGATGTAATCTCATTTTTTGTCGCTGTTCAGTCAATACCTCGTAAGTAGTACTTCCAATATATACCCTTTGGGCAGTCTGCTCTAAACATGTTTAAGGGGGCCAAAAGTACATCTATCAACACCTAAGTGTTCTTGCCCCTGAACATGTATAAAGCAACACTTCCTATGCATAACTGTTAAGCAGTTTTACTTTATACATGCTGAAGGGCCGGAAAAACATACAAGGTTTTGACAGAACAATGATGTTTTGCTCCTTCTTCCTACCTCCTGGTTTTCCTCCATTTATATAAGGATTGGTCCCGCCAGCAGAGACGGCCTGGTTGAACATCTGCATCTGCAGATCCTGGGTCTCCCGTCTTTTCTTCATTGCTGGGTAAATAGTAAATAATGAAAGTCAGAATGTAAATTTATTTTCTTGTTTATTATGAGCACACTAAAAGTGTGGACTAAGTTTCCCTTGTTGTGAGCAAGCAATGATACACCTATTTCTCTAACGAGTTAGATAACGGTAGAACGCCCTTAACTTGAAGAAAGTGAAGCCAATCGACTAGCCATGATGTTATCATCTACACTAGCAACCAAAAGTATTAGACACTTGGTTATGGTGTCAAAATCATCCCAAATATTAAGTGCAATATTTCACTATGGGTTGAATACATGTGCTGCTGAACTTCTTCTCATTAATAAATTAATGTTTCCTACAACATCTGCTCATTATATTCCATGGAATTGAAGAAAACATATGCCTTCTTCAAATCCACATACAAATTTCACATTGGAAATATTTCATGCATAATTAATCAACCTCATTATAGCCAATGTACTCCTATGGTGGGTAGTCTGACAATTTTGACTTCCTTTAAAAAAATTCTTGTCAATTGTTTGTCAATGGAATGACACAAGTATAACTAATCCCAATATTGTCACAAGTCTTTAATCTCTAACAGATATTGACACTTGATCTCTTTATTCATCTTAAAAATAAAATATTTAGGATGGAAATTTAGTTTAATTTTGACACCTTTCATACTTTAAATGGAAACCATCCAAATTCTCCGTGCTTTTTCATAGCAGCCACATGACCTGGGTACACTACACAGTTTTATTCATTTCATCATAACTTCTTTTTTTGGCAGGCTAGTTTTACTATTAATCGAACAAATATATCAATGCAAAAAAAACTTAAATCCCTGAATTTTTGTAATAATTGTTTTCCTTTGAAATAATAATGTCTCAAGAACTTCCCAAATTCATTTAAACAAACTTTCCATTAACCCTAACTCGAGATCACCACACGGCAACAGATTTCTTTTCCGACACCCAAAATTCACCCGACCCCCCCAGGATTTGAACCACGGACCTCCAGCACCCCAACCCAGATCCTAGCCACTACACCACTGCTACCAGTCGACACTCGGCGAGTATATTCGCCTCGTTATATAGCCTGGGTCCGTTTTGTACCCCAAAAACCTGCACGCCGGGTTATAAAAACATTTTTTCCGCACAGTTGCCGTGTGGTGTAGTAGAGTTTAGTGTTATAACCCTAGAATACCAAAATGCTTACACAGTAGTTCAATGGATTCCTGGTGTTGTCTATCAACTTGCAGCTCGCTATTCCTAATACGTTTGGTTGCTAGTAAATGTCGTTTTCTTTCTGAGCCAGAGATAATTTCATGAAAACTTCATTATGTACAAAATTATTCACACAAGTAAGAGTTGGGATTTTTCTGATCATTAGAACATAATTTGTAAAAATGCAAAAATCTTGTTGAAATGTATCAAAATTGGGGGTGTAATGTCAATTGTATCATTGAGTACCCCTTCACAGATAAATGGTAATCCAAAAAAGCTAAACATTACTACTTCATTCTAAGCCTATCTCTAAGCGCATGTGCGGACGGTATTCGATGACGTAATTAACCTTGCGAGACTATGTAGTAAGCGCGGTATACTGCGCGAAAGAGTAGCTGAGGGTCGTGGCTTAATGGGTGGGACGACGGGCCGATGTCCGGAGGGTCCCCGGTTCGATTACCAGCCGGTCCTCGCCGATTTAGTGTTTTCTCTTCCAAAATTGTGATCCCCGTTAAAAACTTTATAGACCATTTTATTTTCAGTTTTATTAACCCTAACCCCCAACCTAAATGCTAAAAAATACTACTTCTAAGCCTATCTATCTCCAAGCGCATGTGCGGACGGTTTTCGATGAAGTAATCAACCGAGCCTATAAAGTGAACGCGGTATACTAAGCAAACGAGTAGCTGAGGGTCGTGGCTTAGTAGGTGGGATGACGGGCCAATGTCCAGAGGGACCGATTCCCAGCGATTTAGTTGGTGTTTTCTCTTCTAAAATTGTGATCCCAGTTATAACCCTAAACCAGGGTTAGGGTTATTGTTGAAGCATCATTTTGGGGATTTCTGCTTTGTCTCATATTGAACATACCTTGAAGGACACACTATCATCTACTAGTACAGGTAGTAATGATGAAGGGGACTTGGATGCCCATGAATAAACAAAATATACCTGGTGTTCTCTCTTCATATTCAGAGGGTAACACAATATCATTCCAGGATCTTGAAATACCCCTCAGCCGCGTTTTGTGGACAATTTAGCTAATGTGACCCCCTTTTCACACAAAAGCGCGGACGTTTTGTTTGAAAATAACTTTCCTTTTTTCACCAATTCAAGGACATTTTCTAAATAGTCCCCCTTTTTGCGCAAAAACGAGGACACATCTGGTTCAAAATATGCCTTTTTCCTATTCCCTGGACAATTTAATATGACACAATACTCATTATAATTGTTTTTCTTCTTCGCGGACATAGCCTCTCCCAAAAACACCCCTTATTTTCTGAAATCGTGGACAAAGCTTCCAAAATGACCCCTTATTTGTTGTTATCGTGGACATAGCTTCAAAAAAACACCCTTAATTTTGGGAAATTGCACATGGTACGGAAAACCCCCCTTTTCCGCGATTTTTGGAACGATCATGCGTATCCAAAGTCAATGTTGAATGAAACCACCGGGGCAGACTCTCCATTCCCCTCTTATCAGGTATTTAGTTCCATCTTTCCCACGTTCTATAGAAGTGTTTAATAATACCTTTGATCATGTCACTTTGGGGCTATAGGTACTTTGCATGGACCAAATTTACTGGGGGAATGAATGATATAGTGTTGGATTGCATAATATTACAATGTCTCACTGCATGGCCAGTCATATTGTGCGGAGAGAGTCGAACTGGTTATGTAATGTTATGGAATAGTCCTATTCATTGTGGTATCAGTTCACGGCTCTCCATGTTAATTACGAAACTATGCAAAAGGGGAATAGTTTGAGTCCCTAGCAGTAATACATATCTGTAAACTTAACCTGATTCTTTGTGGTTCCACTTAACCCTGTTTGACCTTTGACCTTACCTTTTTCTTTTAACTTGACCCATGCCTGGTATTCATCAGAATAGTGATACGCTATCAGTTCTTTCTCATATCTTCCCTGAAACACAAAATAAAAGATATCCCAAAATTAAATAATATTGACATTGACATTTGGTTACATAAAAGTATATTGGGTGGTATAGGTAGGATAGCCAACAATTTTTCACAAACACATCACCAAAAAGTAAGTACCCCTCTCAACAGTTAGTCATAACATCGTAAGGTAACACATTTTACCAATACAACTTAGTTAGAAATAATCCTATAACTGTTACCTTAGTGTTGTTTGAAAATGAAAGATGTCCATGACTTCATGCTCAAATGGAAGACAAAACCTGCCCTTCTCAAAAGTCACAACTCACTGTACTAAGCTCTGAGCCAAGAAGGGGATTTACATGGTTGAATGATCATGAATTGAATACACATTAGAGTAATATTCACTCAACCACAGGTGTTTTTCTATTAGTAAGAAGCCATTCATAAACTTCATACGTGTACGTAGTAGAACCGCGTGATGTGTGCATGTTTATTTTGCATGGCGCACTACAACGCGTTATATGTGTTACGCGCCGACTGCATGGTTGCAGTGCGCATAGAGATAAACAAACACGGCCTGTAGCAACAGTCTGAAAAAGCCCTGAATTTGTACTATTTCTTGCTCATATCTTGGTCAATTCTGTATGGTTTTCGGCCATTTATAGCTTTATAACCTGTCTCAGGTCATCCATCATCTATTATCAGTGCAATGTTCACGGCTTTCAGATGAAAAATGATAATTTTTTTAATGATACATACATACATTCACACACACCCCCACATCACATTACACAAATTGTAGTCAGATTATTATTGCATGCATGTGCAAGCATCTTTCGATAAGTTCAAATGCCATTTAATTCTCTCTGACTATATAGTACTATTTTATTTTAAATTCTGCATTTATGAACCTGAACATACACATGAGTGCATCACGTAATAAAGGACAATGATTGCCAGTGCGTACAAAGAGATACAGAGATATGGACCAATACACATGTCAAACTAAACAATAGAAAACTAAAGGAATATGAAACTTCCAAAATTTGTTTTTGACAGAGAAAACACTTGATTTTGCGCATGATATCATTAAACGCGACCATATTTCATAAACAAAGTAAGCCAGGTCTTAGAGCTCAGTGAAGCTCAAAAATGTTAAGAAATTTATACAAATGTATAGTAAATCCATGTACCGTATTATCCCTATTAAGCGCCCATGCCCTTATAAGCGCCCACCCCTCTTTTTCCCAATGTCTACCAAAAAGTAACACCTAATAGGCTTAGGCGCCCATCTTTTTAGCCACTGCAGCTCAAAATAAAGCATGAAAGTAGCGCCCGAAAGTCCCGGCATCAACAACATGTTGGCGATCAATGTATCAGCGGGCTGTACACATTTTCCACCAAAAATGTGCATCAAAATTTGAAAACAATTTGACAGTTTCCACAATAATCTTAATAAGCCCATACAAAATGACTTTACAATGGCCCAGGGATCTTACTAGGGATAATAAGGTAGGTGAAAATGGCTGTCAAATTGGGTTACCTTTTTATTTTAACCACCTTATACATGTATGGAGTGCAGGTTATTGAAAAATGTTAGTACACTTTAGTACCACCAGGGATCAGACCGAACCTATTTGGTTTTGATACAAGTAAACAATTGATATTACACGGATCATACTTAGTGATAATTTACAGTTCTCAAAAAAGTACCTAGTAATAAATATGGTCATAACTCCGTAACTTAAGCTCCAACATAAAAACATTGATTAATAAAATTGTTAAGCGATTTCTTCTATTTAATTTGAGTTATTGCATGTGAAAATGACTGAACATTAATAAAGCTACGTGTAAAAAACTCAACTGAGTACAATTTTAATTTTTGCACTTGGTGTTGCAACACGTAGCCCTGGTGACGCAATATGCAGATTATTGATTCATTTAGTGACAACTCACCAGTCGATAGTGCATTGGAGATCAGGGATATTTCTATCATTCAATATGCCCTTGACACATTTTTTGTTGATAGTCCAAACGCTTCATACATACCTTGTCATCTCTATATGCCTGCATGAAGGGTTCCCTTTCTTCTTGTGTTAGTTCCTTCCATTGCTGACCGATAATTCTGCCGATGGAACCGACTCCGTATTGAGGGTGTTTGGCCTTCACCACTCGAAATCTTGAGCTGCTGAATCGTATGTAGGCGGTGCATGGTTTGGTTGGAGGCTTTGGTGGTTTGGGAATGAGTGAATCCTGGAACATAATCAAGAGATACAGTTTTTCATTATTTTAGTTGAAATGCAACATTTTGATCTACTGGGCTATGAATTTATAAACTACAGGAAAATGGTGAGTCTCAAGATGTAGAAGAAAATGCTGAAATTTGAGTATTTTAAAAGAACACAAAATACTAAAATGTTGGCCTTCAGAAATTGTTTGGGGTGAAAGAAGATCTTTGAACAAGTTGGGTATGCTGAATAGTGGGTCTGAAGAAATGATATGTGACATTGATAGGTAGGTCTTGGAATTAATAGAAAAGTTTGAAAAGAGTGTCGGTCTTGGAATTAATAGAAAAGTTTGAAAAGAGTGTCTTGTGAACTGGTATAAAAAGTTTACTAAAAGTTTGGTCTTTTAGCTAGTTGATGTTGAAAAATGGATAAGAATTATTTATTATTTGTTTGTAACAAAGATGGCTGAAAAGTGATTAGGGGCTAAAAATGTTGGAAAGGGATAACAAGCAGAGGCTGACAAATAGATCTTCGAAACAGCAGAAGGCTAAAAATTAAGAACTATTTATTATTTCTGATTCCCTACCATTCTTATGTCTCACTGTGTATGCATCATCTTTTATAAGTCCCTATTAAAGATATGCAGTAGGGTAAACTAAAGGATTTTAAGTCCCAGGTTTTAGGAACTGATAAAGGAGGCTAAAAATAAAGTTATATTAATACTAGCATGAAAGGTGAAGGCATTATGAAGTAGCAAAGGCTAATAGCAAAGATATCTGTGATCAATACCCCTATACAGGGTGTCTCAGAATGATCTATACCGAGGTAATACAATTTGTTCCCGCTATGAACTTTATTGATATTGTCCAAATCGTTTTCATATGTATCTTGCGCAAATGCCCAGCTTTCTTAGGAATTTCAGATTTTGAAAATTGAACATTACTGATGTTATTCGCATTATTATTGCACCCTCTTCTTATTTTAATTAGCTTTTGATAACAATCGATTGATGTGTGCATAGAAAAGAAAACTTTGATTGAATAGGGCAGGATTTGTTTAGCTTGAGTGGTTTTAACCTTCCTTTCTTTGGCGGGAGTTTTGAGTATAACTGATGAGGTGTGGGGTTCATTGTTTGAAATGCTGGTAGTGCTAGAGAGAATAGCTGTAAAGATGAATTTTGTGAGCCAAAATATGAAAATATGTTTTTTTTAATTATTACGTCTTGCCACAGCGGAACAAAAAGAGATATCTCAATGAAATTAACGCAATACATAGGAAACACTTCCACCATTATATCGCAAGTGTTTAAATTTGAAACACTATTTGTTTTATATTTTTATGCAACCCGGTATCAATCGTTCTGAGACACCCTGTACTACCGTCACAGACGATTGCCACTCCACATCAATACTGTCACGTTCTCTCTGCTTCCATCATATACATTCAGCCTATTCAATCACAATAGTCTAATTATAATTTACCAAACGCAGCCTTGACTCGCACAATAACGTGTGCAGGATGGCAAGGCTCGCTGGCTAGCTGATTATTGATATACTGCGGTGCTTATTCAGTTGTGAAACCGTAGCCAAACAATTTTGTTCTTTGTTGGTATTCATAAACATGCCTATTGTATGCGTCTTCGTATGGCCTTGGCGTCTTTTGTTCCGTGACTTACTGATTTGTTATTGGTGTTTTGTTTATTGAAAAGTGGAAAAATGTTCATGAACAGTTAATTTTCATGCTTTTAGCACACCTTAACATTAGATCCAAAATGGAAACATGTCTCTAATGTGTTTAACGGTCTATGTAATGGACCTCAAAAGTGTGAATTTATCAATGAGCAAAAATGGTACTACAAAAAACTTCTACAAACCGCTAAAATTGATTTGAATAAAAAAAAGACCATGTTTAAAATATTTCAAATGTAGAATTGGTAAAGTACAAACTCGGAAGTATATATTCAATTATTCTATCCCCAATCTCCCCACCCACTCTGTATCACCTGAAGGACATACATCCATTAAATTTCTATCTAACAGCGTTTATGATTGGTCAATTACAAGATATACTCATTTGCTAACCAATTAAAATTTGGCTTTTGAAATGTTTCACTCCATTCTTTATCAGAGTTTCAATTATTCCAACAATGTCTCTGATTGGTGCAAGAAATGAGGTATGTATCCATCTTTTTGACCAATCAGCTGGTGGTAGTTCTCACCCGGGAGGGGGGGTACTCACGTATGTAAGGCATACGGGGACGTGACGCTCCAGTGGGTCGTTTTTTCATGAGACATCCTTAGCCATGGATAGGCTTTTCAACTGAAAATCCTTAGACATGGGTCTATTTTCGCGAAAAATTGCAAAAATTAGGTCCTTTTCCCCGATAATTTGCGAAAATTTGGTCTAAAATGAAGCAAAACACCTAAAAATGGGTACCGATTTTTCCAAAATCACCCTAAGAAATGGGTAGGTGTTTTGAATCTCCAGCGGCACACCCCCGACCAAACCAAATCTGAGTACCCCCCCCCCCCCCACCGGGAGTTCTCAGGGGTTAAGAATCAAATGTTGGCTCTTTCAACTGATTAACTTGGATTAAAGTCTTTCCTCAAAGATCTCTTTGGATTCTCTCTGAAAGGTTGGCTGTATGATGATGGGGGGGGGGGGGGGGACATATATTTGAAAAAATGTTATAGTCAGGTACTTGATGGCCTTTAGATTGACTTTTTCTAGTTTTTGAGACATCCCTTCTTTTTTAGATTGTTAGACCTCTGTTTTGATCAAAAATAAAATATTGCACAAATTAATTCTTTTCTCATTGTTACATATTCAAAAGGTCTTATGACTTTAAACGACAAATAAAGATCATTTCCATATTTTTATTTGACAAGGGCACCAAAATTAAATATATAGATGTCCCCAGCAGTCAACACCATGTGCATAGAATATTCTTAACCGGTTTAGCCATGCTGTATATAGAATCAGTGGAGCGTGAAGTGAATGGCTATTAAGCTCCACAGTGCATAAATACGAGGGAATATATCTAAAGCGGTCGCTGGCCTTGAGCACACAAGTGCAAGGTTCGATTGGCTGTGCCATTGTATTCTTCACTCAATTCAGTAATCTTACGGTTGACTAGCTTTCAATAGCAAATTGTAAGCCTTGTGGGTGGTACATATAATATGGCAGTGCACTATAGCACAGAATAGGTGTACACAGTTGTGTTGGAGCCATGTTACCATTTTCCAGCTTATATTTTGTATGTATCCATTTCTATTCCGTAATTTAGAAATTTTGAAAACAGTGATAGGTTTTACAAGGACTCGGACCCATAACCTTCAGGATAATGCAGTAGCAACAAACAAAATCTCAATACAGGATGAATAAAAAAAATTGCCCTGATTGAAGCAGACCTTTATTAACATTTACGTATGCACTGAACCATTAAATTGTTTTGCTTATTTTTCAGTCGATTTTACTTCTATTTTTTTGGAAGATGAACTGCTCTAAGTATGATTTGTGCAAACAACAACAATTTTATGGTTCTATGTACACATCAAGTTCAAAAGGATATTTCAATCCGGACACAATTATTTTTTGATTCACCCTGTATAGCATGTTACAATAGGTATTGTTGCTTTGCCTTCTGTAATTGCATGCATACACAGATTAGTCTACATGGCTGCTCAATAACACTAATCATGCTAATAGTAAACATAATATAAAGGGCATATAAACTGAAGTTTCAAACACAAAACTAAACCATGGCTACACACCCAGGTACTGGCCTAATACGGTATACAGGGATGTGCCGCTCAAATGGGTCGCTTTTTTGTAAAAAATCCCTGAACATGGGGTTTGATTTTGTGCTGAAAAATCCCTAATCATGGGTCACTTTTTACAAATGGGTCTATTTTCGCGAAAATGTTGTATATTTTGTGAAAAATTGTGAAAATTTGGTATATTTTCCTGATAATTTGCAAAAATTGGGTCTATAACTATAATGAAGCAAAATCCTTAGAAATGGGTACCATTTTTACCAAAATCACCCTTAGAAATGGGGGAGGGGTTTTGAATCTCCAGCCGCACAACCCCGACCAAATCAAATCCGAGTACCCCCCCCCCCTCACAAGGCAATGAGTGGGCAATGGAGGACAGTTTATTTGTTGGCCTATAGATCCCAAATGCTTACATCATATGCATGTACAGTGAGGTTTGTTAACGCTTTCTACGCAGAAGACGGCTGCAGACGACATTCCAATATTTCAAAAATGTCAAAATTATTGAATTTCACTACCATATTTAAAATCAACACGAGCAATGCATTGAAATAAGTACAAACATGCCTAGTATTGGTTTAGTAATCCTTGAGATAGACTTTAAAAGATGGGAAAGGTTTCTGAAAAATCAGGGGGACAGTTTGTGCAAATAACAAAGTTTTCCCCTGTGCAAATAACATTTTCATCAATAGAGACCTTCCATGTTTCGGATTAGCAGCCATCTTGGAGGTAACCCTAAACTCTATTCTAGAATGAACATTATTTTTTCAAGTAATCTCTACAAGACAAGTAACGGTTATACTAATTTTGAGGTCATGACATTCACCAGGTTTTATTGAATGGGGATGGCTGCGGGTCCACACCTTGTTGCAAACACCTTTGTGTTGGCAGCTAATCAAAAACATGGAAGGTCTCTATTATCGATAGTTTAAATGCTTTAATATATGGAACAACTGGCAGCTATTGCAAACAGATTTTCTTGAATACAAGTAAGAAAATCATAACAATAAACTCATGAAAATAGTGTACTTTAGGTTCCATTATGTTTATGGCAGAATAAATTGCATGATCATTCCCATGAAAGCACCCGGGGAGGTTATATTTTTCCTTACATTATTTTTGCCTAGATTAGACGGATTTCATCAGTTTTATGAGGCGTGATTTGATGATTCAATAAGCTAAATAAGGCAATGTTAATGACAATTGAAGATATTTTTGATTTTCAAGTAAAATCTTATTCTATGGTGGAACTGTTAAATAGTATATTCTTGCAAAATCAGTTGAACATTTGGGGGTGGGCCTCTTTAGGTTATGGGCCCTTGTTACGGATAATATGTTATACGGTTGTCCCAAAACACTTGTGGAGTCTATAGTACACTTTTTCTTTCATTCAAACTTACAACTCTGTGTGGATACACCATCTTGATGGGCGGAACGGCCCCGGAATGTCTAGGAGAGGAGGACTGCTTAGGTGATCTGTGAGATAAACTCCCCTGATGAGTTTGTGGCGATGATGATGATGATGATGATGATGATTTATTTCCTGTGGATAGATTCAATGCTTCGTCGACACCCTCTGCCAATTTCTCCTCCGGTTTATTGGTGTTGACCAGTTGTCCAGGCAAGACAAACTCTGCAGCCCGGCTACTGTGGTAGAACAGTTTATGCAAGAGCACAACAGATTTTTCCACGCTGGTAAAGTTACAGTCCTTACACACGTACCAGGTTCCAATGCCATTCATCTTGCACTTGTGATCTCTCGCATCCTGGTTCAGATGTGTCCATACTTTGCTACAGAAGGTGCACAGATAGTTGCCTGTCGACGGGTCTCTCTCCAGCTGAAGCTGTGTGGTATGTTTGATGCTAGCATGTGCATTCATGCCTGACTTGTGAACGCTTTTGAAGGGACACATCGTACAAAAGTACTGTTCAACTCCCGGATGAACAGTGTTGAGATGTAAGGAGAACGCCTCGTAGCCTTCGCATATCAAGTTGCAGATTTGACACTGGTATCGCTTTCCATCCAAGCACGTAGCCTCTTTGGAAACTACCAACTTGTCGACCACCATGTTGCTTCTCGTATGGTGAACAACAACATGATTTCGGGCATACTTCTCGTTGAAGAACCTCTCCGAGCAGAGACCGCAATGGAAACTACGTTGGTAACCGTAAACGCTGTGGTCCTCGATCACATGATCTAGCGCATGCTCTATACTGGTGGATTCCAATTGACATCGAGGACAGAAGTATTCGCTAGATGTTTGGTAACTCTCGCGAAGATCATCAAGCTTTTGGTTGTCCTTGATCGTATAATCTGTTCCTCTAACCGGGAACTGATGAAACTGTGGCTTATAAGGCTCGTGTTTAATACTATCCATTCCATAGAGTTTGCTTAACGCCAGCTCATTTTTATCTTCTTCGAGGTCCAAGACCTTGGCAACTGGGGTGATAACCTTTGGTGTTACGGATTGTGGAGGCTGCGCTACAGGTATCATTTTGCTTGGTACAAGATTATTGTCATGGTCAAAACAATGTGTCATCATAGGCATTGCTGAATCGAAGGCTGCCGTACAATGCAAGCATTGATATGGATTTTCTACATTATGTCTTCTCACATGAGCCGTCACATCTATTCGAGTCTTGCATCTCACGTTGCATGTATCACAGAGATAAATACCGGTGTCCATAAACTTTCTCACAGCTGCTCTCTCAAAGATGCTCATTGTGAAAGTGAAGTCAATGTTTCTGCGGACAGCAAAGTGACGTGGCCAAGTTGGTTCAAGTTTACGATCATCTTCCGTCATACCCGTCTGAGGAGGAGTGGCTGGTGCAGGTTTTACAGGTGGATTTGCATTCTCAGGAGCTTCAACTTTAACAATTTTAGTGCCAGGACCTACATTAGATCCTTGAGGTACCTCTGCATTCGGAAAGCCTGAGTTGCCTTTCAAAATCTTGTGGTCGTTTTCCAAATGATTTGCCATAGCGATCGCTGAATCGAACTTGAAAATACAATGACGACAACGATATGGATTTTCGTTATTGTGTCTGCGCACATGGCTGGTAACGGCAAAACGATTCCAGCATATCACTCCACAATCGCTGCACTTATACTGTCCTGACAGCAAGAAAGCACCCACTGCATTCCGTTCATTGTCGCTGATGAAGAATTCAAAATCGACATCCTTTCGTTGGGCAAAGAATGACGGCCATTCTGGATGAAATATATCCTTACTCCCAGTCTGCTTTCCACTGCTACTGCAATTGGTGCCGGAACTGGAAGCAGTGGGTGGGCTTATAGTTGCGCTGCTTGGTAGTAGCTGCATGTTCAATTCCCTTGTGGCCATTTTCTGATTGACATGTGTCATGGCTGAAACATGGCTGTGTTTATCTTGAAAATGCCTTGTAATAGACATCTCATTATTGGAGGTATAAGTGCAGTAAGAACAATGAAAAGGGTAGTCTCCGGTGTGCCCTCTCAAGTGAGCAATGGCTTCATCTAAACGCTCGGATCTTTGTTTGCACACCAGACAGTCAAAATATTGAGACTGCATCAAGGTCACCACGGCCGACCTCTCGATCGGACTTGGTCGAAATGCATAATCTATGTTCATCACCGGACATCCCGGATGATTGCCAATTTGTGATGACAACTTTGCAAGTTCATCAATGTGTTCCGAAGTGCTTTCAGTTGGCTTGGCAACAGCTGGATCTTGTAGCGTCACTGCTGCTTTGTGATTGGGTGACAGTTTCTCTTGATTTTGGGTGTCTTCCGTTTCTTCCGAGTCACTCAGTGCAATGACTTCAAATTCTTTTTCATTCACTGAACTTTGTTCAATAATTTCGCATTCTTCATCATCTGCTTGTTGTTTGTCTTCTTTACCATCAGATTTGTCATTGCTTGCAGTTGTGGAATTAACCGGTTTATCTGTGGATTCATCTGGTTTATCAGTGGGTAGGACTGGTTTATCAGTGGGTTGAACTTTTTCTGTGGCTTTCACAAGTTTATCAGTGGATGGAACTGATTTATCAGTGTGCTGAACTTGTTTTTCTATGGGTTGAACCGATTCAGCAATAGCTTCAACGTGTTCTGCCGGTTTGATTTTACCAGTTTCTTTTATCGTGCGCCAGTTATCTGTGGATTCAATGGAATCCTCAATAATTCCATCATTAGATTGTGAACTATCATCACTAGATTTGTCTTTATTACAATCTGCTGCAGACTCAAGAATACTTGCTGCTGTCGATTTGGCTAGCGGGCCTGGTTCATTATGCAATCTTTTCATCCTCAAGACGTGGCAGCGATTAAGACGGAAATGACGCCGGACGGATGTATCGTAACCCGATCTGAAACCACAATGCAGACAGCGATATGGTTTTTCACCTGTGTGCGTGCGGAGATGTATATTCAGATTATTGTTAGATGCAAAATCTTTTCCACAGTACTGACAGACATTTCCTACAAAAAGTTTCCCATCTGCCGCCGGCAAATCGCACGAATAATCCACGCCGATTTTAGGTCCCGGTATCAACTCGTGAGCCGCTCTTCTCCTAGCCCTTCTGTTGGCATGTCGTGATTGACGATGTTTGGGAGACAACGCTGCTCCGTTGTCTTCGCTGCTGTAATCCAGATCTACTACAGAAGGCAACTTGCTGCCATTAGAGAATTCGCAGCTATCTTGGTCTGAACCGTAATCCATATCCTCGTCAGAGTCGTCCTGGTTATCGGGGCATTTCTCGACAGATAAATCTAGAGGCAAGTCTGTGGTGTCATCTGATACCTTCATTGACATTGGGGACAATGGTTCTTTGGAGGGCATGGCCTGATGTATGTGTGCAGTAGCAGGTGTTGCAGAGATTGCACATGATGATGGCAGCACAGAGGATGTACCAGTAAAAACATGAGAGGTTTTGGCTGAATTTGACATTGTGGTGTTTACACTACTTGAAGACGAAAGCCTTTCTTCAGTTTCATTCACCAAGACATCTGGTGACTTAATTGATGTTGTTACTGAGACTGGAGAAGCAATTGACAACGTATCAATAATTTGAGGGGTTTGATTTGGAGATTCGGTCACAATTGCATCGTCTTCTTTTGCATCTGTGGTACATGGATCTTGAGCTGAGCTACAAGGGATGATACTCGGAGAAGAAGTTAGCTCATTATCTAAATGATCTTTTTCTGGATGATCTTTTTCTGGGTTTTCTTTGATACCTTTTGGCTTCAGTTTTTGTCCATATGCATGATCTCTCATAACATTGACATCATAACAGGATTTATAAGTCTCTAGACATTGTTTCATGTGCAGCTTCATATCTAGTCTTGATGTGCTCTTTGTTTTGCATCTCAAACAAGAGTAAGGCTTCTCATTAACATGAACCCTGACGTGCTTCTTAAGGTTATACCACAATTTGTATGAGGAACCGCAAAATCCACATACATAGCCACCGGTGACAGGACATTTATACCTTTTCAAACCCTTCTCAAAGCTACCCGGTTTGAACACAAACTGATCTTCTACCCCTGCACCCTTTCCTTCCAATTCAAATGGTTCTGTGTCCTGATCCTCGTCCGCTTTAGGTTCCGGCATTTGGCGAATCATTGCGGCTAGTTTTCTATGGCACAACGTCAAGTGGTAGTTCAGATGTTCCCCTGACATACACCGACAGTCACAGAGCATACAGACATAGGGTGGGCATGTCTGTAAATGATTTTTCCGGACGTGCTTGACCACATGATCTTGCACTACTTGGGTATAACTACATCTTTCGGTTTTCTGCTTGTGTTTTATCAAACTCAAATTGGACGTTGACAAGAAAATGCGGTGCTCGTCGCTTAGATGTTCCATAAGGCTGTTCCGATGTGCGCAACTGAAGGAGCAATGGCCGCAGAACCACAAAGGGTCCACCTTGTTGACCCCATTTCCGGAGTAGCACACCATATCACATCCTAAAGCTTCGATGGTGATATCGCACTGAGAACAGGTGTACTGCCCAAAGTACTGCAAAGTTTCCAGAGCAGAAGTCTCAAGCTCGCTGATATTAACAATGTAATCAACATTCAATAAAGCAGGCAGGTAGAGTTGGGGGTCAAGTTGAACAGATCCTGGTTCAGAGGTACTTGTCTTTGCCATTTGTTCTGTTGCATGATCACATTTCTTTGTTTCAACCTGCTTTTCCACCCCTTCACCTCCTACTACATGTACTCTAGTACTAGATGACGCTCCTTTCCGCTGAATGGTGAATGATGTACCCATTCCTTCCACAAACGATTCTTCCACTTCCCAAGATGACAGCTTGCCGGATCCTTCTACCACTACATCCTCATTTTCTGTCGGTGACATTTTCTTCTTCCCAAACTCCTTTGTCAAATTCTCCTTCTTTGACATTTTATTATTTTGCTGTGTGGAACTAGATGTGGCTTTTTGATCCTCATCCCTGCTGGCTAATGCATCTTGTTGCTGCACTCTTGTGCTTTCTGTTAATGGGATAACTTTGTACATTTCAGTCAGCTCACAGTCATGCCAATTTGTTCCATGTTTAAAAATATTGCTCCAGTTGGCACACTCGTAGCTACAAAATTTGCACTTGTACGGCCGCTCCTTGGAATGTACCTCACGAATGTGTACATACACAGAGGTCGACTGACGCGCAGTTTTCTCTTTGCAGAACGGACAGTGGTACATACCGGTGGTGGGATTGCGAGCTAATGTGGTGCTCTGTTCTACTTCTCCTATCCGATAGTTGTAGGTGTCATAGCATTCTGCCTGGCTTCTACTGTGAATTTTCTGGAGATGGCCGACAATCATACCTCGTGTCACGGCTACATAATCGCACTTGCTACAGTGGAACCTGTCAGGAAGAGGAAGTTCTACCTTCTGTGGTTTTCCGGTGTTTACGATACGTGTGCGATTAGATTTTGGCTGTTGAACTAAACTTACTGGGGAAGGTGTCTGTGTTACTGTCACACCCATTTCCACCGGTTGTACGGAAGACATTTGGTGGCAAACACTACGAAGCGCATGATCAACAATGGCCGACCGGTCGGTGGTCTTGAATGAACACGTGTAACAGACATAACTCTGGTCAGAACTGCATTCTTTGTGGAATTTCATGTGCTGCGCAGCTTTCTTTTCTGAATTAAATTGCATTGTTGGACAAAACGGACATTTGTAAGTGTTCATACTGGCATCGTACTTCATCCTACTTACGCTGGTTGTTCCACGATGTATAAACTCATGTTTTTTTAGCATGTGCATTTTAATGACCGCCTCCAATGATGCTTTCTGGTGACAATAGCTGCAAGTGAAAGGTTTGATCCCTTTGTGCAACCGCCTGTGTTCAATGAAATCCATCACTTCGGCAAAATCAGCGCCACACGTTGGACATTTCAGATCTCTACTCTTTTCCAGTGCCTTCACCAGATGCCCCTCAATTTCCATCATCTGTTCATCAACAGTGTAATCCACATCTTGGAAGACAAGCTCAGGGCCAGCGCCCTCTGCTACATATATTCTAGACATGATATCTGGGGAAACCTTGCAGCTGATTATACTGATTTCAGCCTCTGACGGGTTAGCACCAACAGCTGCACTCTCTACACTATCAATTACGGGTTCACTGATGTCTTCCGAGTTGAGCCCAACATTGGTACTTTCTGATGAATCCAGTTGTTTATTTGAGGTAGTCCAGTCAGCATTGGCAGTTATGGATAGATCTACTATGTCAGAGGAAGTCTCCATCTTTTCAACACTGTCAATTATAGATGGACCAGTATCTGTGGTTGAAGACTCTATAATTTCAATACTGTCATCCACTGGTGAAGCCTTTTCTTTGGTAGAAGTATCTTTGACACTAGAATTGTCTGGTAGACTAACCCCTTCAGTTTTTCTATTGTCAACATTGTCTGGTAGACTAACCCCTTCAGTCTTACTATTGTCAACATTGTCTGGTAGACTAACCCCTTCAGTCTTACTATTGTCAACATTGTCCTTTACTTGCAGATCAGTCTCTTTAGTAGTTGTCTGAATACTTCTTACACTAGTAATCACTGGTAGACACATTTCTGCAGAGGTGGTCCCAGTGCTGTCAACACTGTCATCAACTGGTAGATTTGTCTCTTTCGCTGTAGTCTCAATAGTCTTAACACTAGTAATAACTGGTAGACAAACTTCTTCACAAGTGGTTCTAGTACCGTCTGAACTTGCAATTTCTCCAGACTCTGTCGTTTCATCCACATCTGTATCAATGATGCTTTGTACCACTTTACTGTCACAATCCCCTGTCTGAAGATCTTCATCTTTACTAGCTTTGTTCTTTGATGATTTGTTGACATCATCAGTATCATCTTTATGTGTCGATTCCTCTGATTGAGACAATTTGCCTAGTGGGGCAGTTTGGCTTGTAATTTTCTCTGATTTCACTTCGCTGTCGAAAGCACACAAGACTTTAACACGTCGAGTCTGAACGCTTCCATGGGACACTTTACTCAACGGCGGTTTTCTTGTTTCATCATTGCTAGGATTTGGACATTTATTAGTTCTGCTTCTCGTCACTACTTTATCTGCACCTTCCGCTGGACGTGGGGATGCACAAAGAGGTTTCTTGGAAGATTCACCAACATCTTTACCCAGGTGATGATCTTGCACAGCGGCTCTTGTCATTCGTCTTGTGGCCACACCGCTAACTGATGCCTCATCTTCTTGTACTCTGGCAACTTTTTTACTCCTGGTCTGCATTACATTGCTCAACTCTGTGTCGGATTCATCCTTTGATGATTCGCTTAAGTTTACAGGAGTATCCTTTGTTGATGTTGTCACTTCAGATGCCTTATCTGGTACTGTGCTATCATTTGATGTTATTTTACTTCTAGTTTGCATGACTTCAATCGACTCCCTGTCCGTATCTTCCTTCAATGACTCGCACTCAACTACAGGAGTTTCTTGGAGAGATTTGGTCACCTCAGATGGCTGTTCGGTAACCATTTTATCAGTTACTTCTGTTTTACTGGTACTTTGCACAACATCTGCGATCGGCTCGGTGGCTATATCTTTTTTTGACAATCCTACATGAGTATCCGTGGGCGCTTTTGCTATTTCAGATGGTGGTACCCTAACCTTCACATCACTTACTTGTTTATCAATTAGGGTAATTTTCATATTCCATAAATTTCTTTTTTGGGCCGCTTTGCACCACTCAGCTATTGCATCCAAATCACTGGGAATCAATTTAAAATCCTTGATATTGAGATGATCAGTCACATGCTGCCCGATAGCGTCCATGTCACCCGTTTTGTACTTGCAAGAATGCAGACGACATTCAAAGTACTCCTGTTCACAGTGATGTTCCGTCAGGTGAACCAGTCCGCTTGTCTGTTTGTCAAAATTAGCCACACAGTACGTGCACTGCAGTACACCCGTCTGGGGATTGCACTCAAACGTCGGTTTAGTCTCGATATGATTGGATTTGAATAAGTACATGGCAGCTATGCGTTTATCAACTTTGGTGCCGTGGTGTACCACAGTGTGTTGGCGAAAGTTTGTCAACACTTTGGTTTCAAAGTGACAATGTGTTGGGTCAACTGTGCATCGGTAGACAAAACTGGACGGTTCTTCTGAGATTCTGTCAGAGATATCATCATCATCATTTATTTTCATCTCTATCGGTTCATCCTCCTTATCACCGCCACCATCATCATCGTCATCTTTCTTTTGTTCAACGATATTGACACTTTTCTTCTCAACAGAAACCACCACCTGGGCTGGGTCTGCTGCAAGCTTGATTTTTTTCCCGGGAAGTTGTTGTCCCTTTTTGAGAATCTGCAACGTCTCTTCGGAAATCAACACTTCAGTGTTGTTGTAGTAGTACTTTGGCGCATCTGCAAGACTCTGTGACGAAACGGTGTCTGTAATGACTACCTCTTCCTCAGAGGACATATCATCTGCGGGTCTTTTACGGTTACTGCTAGCTGAATCTATTCTAACAGGTGATATTGTCGTCTGCGGCAGAGATGGAACTATAGTTGTAGCAACCACCTCCTCTGATTCAAGATGGGCTGAGGACGGCAATTTCAGCATAGAGGGCGCTGTATCGGAATCCCTGTCATCTCCACTGCCGCCTGTGTGCAGCATGATGTGGTTCAAGAGTGTATCGGTAACATGGAATCTTGCCTGGCAAAAACTGCATGAGAAATGGTTAGGAGAATCACACTGTAAACCAAAGCGGATAGTGCAGCGACCATCTTCCTTTGTTGTAGAAGCCATCATTGGATGTTTTGGTATTTTGTCCGTTATTGCTGTACTAATTGTTGTCACCAAAGTCGCCAGCAGTAGAATTTTATTTTGGAATCAACTGGTTCATATCAGAATCAGCCGGCTCTTACCAGAATCAGCCGGATCTTACCAGAATCAACCGGATCTTACCAGAATCAACTGGATCTTACCAGAATCAGCTGGATCTTACCAGAATCAGCCGGATCTTACCAGGACCAGCTGGATCTTACCAGAATCAGCCGGATCTTACCAGGACCAGCAAGTTCATATGGGATTTATATCATAGGTAGAGCATTCATCTGAGAAATCTGTATAGGATGACAAAATTAAAAAGAAAAGAATTTATCAAAACAATGAAACAAATACAGGGAGATGGGGAGCTTCATAGGTCCCCCCGGATACTGTAAAGTGGATATTTTCGTGCTACATTTATTTTCACGTTTTTCGAGACAAAATTAGCAAGCAAATTTTGTTTAAATGAGCAAATATACATTCATTTTGTATGTTCATTTGTTCAAAATTGTGTGCGCACAAATTTCCACTTTTACAGTATGTATCAAATCTATGATGGAATAAAGTATACCATAATATTGTCATTAGTATGATGGACCTGATGAGGGAAATCTTCTTTTGGTCTTGACACTACAGTTTGATCAGCTCCAAATTGGTGAGTGCAGTGTAGGCGCTGATGAATGCAATAATTTGCACTGGTGCATCATATGCATGACTCATGCATGCGACCAAAAACACGAATGTATGCTTGGATTACTTTTGCATGCAGAGATATTCCATCCGCATATTTGTCCGTCCCCATTTTGGAACTGACTAAACTATATAGCACACTTGATATTAAACGGAAGGTCTTGTGCTCAAATCCTGGCTGGTGCTGTGAAGTCAAGGGGAAATTGTCTATTAGATTGTGGTACATGACCATATGATGTGTTGAAAAAACAAAACCCTGTTCTACAGGCAAAAGGACCCGGGGTGCTCAGTGGTCATTACAACAGGGGTATCATGCGTGTCCAAGAAATCACGTAATTAGGGTAGTTTTTCAAGCTGGGGCACGTTACGTACGTAACGTGAATAGGGTATCAAAACAAGCCAAATTAAGAAAAAGGGTATACTTTTTACATCATTGGCTTTCGTATACATGTAGGGTCCTTATTTGCTCCATGAGGATTATAAATAGCCATGATACATGGGCGATAAATATTTCTCAAATTGTGTGCAAGTGATCTGATAAATCAGCTCAGCATTTGTTTCTACTTTTAGCTTATTAGGGAAGGAAAAAGGGTTAGAAATGTGTCATACGCGGTAAGAGGTTTAAACTATACAAATTACTTGCTTAGGCCAGGGTATCAAAATATTTTGAGTACTTGTTTAGGGTATTAAAATATTTTGAGTATGTTTAGGGTATTGGAAATACTGATACTACTTGCTTAGGGTATGTAAAATACTGTGCCATACTTGTTTAGGGGAGTTTTTTTCACATTAACACGATTACGTATTTAGGGTACTTTTTGAAAGTCCTTGGACGCGCATGATACCCCCTTGTGATGACCACTGAGCACCCCGGGCAAAAGGACCTCTCAGGTAGGGTCGGTCGGTCGTTACACTTTTGTTTCGTTTGTTTTTTCCCAAAAATGTTCAAAAGAAATTGCATACATTTTCAAAAATTGTACCCGATATTTAAAAAAAATTCAAAGTTTGTTGTTGAAAAATTGGGGAAAAATGGGTCGGTTGGGCATGAAGAACAGTGGCCTAATTGGGATAAAGGAATTACCATGTAATTGATGTAAAGACAGCAAAAAAAGTAACTCGGCTGTTGTACAAGCACCTATAATTTTAAAATTGTTACTCATATTCTAAAAATGAAAATACCAGGAGACAGAAAAATTAATTACGGTGATTTTGACACCTTGTTTGTTAAAATCGATCGAGTATTGTTGTCGCGGTATGTGCTTACAAATGAAAAGTGCCTATTTCCATTGTTGCTGTAACTCAAAATATATTTTGTCAAATGTTGTCATACTAGTTTTATGATAATCCTGATAAAATTCCCCAGTGTGCATTTTTGTTTGTTTTGTTGAATATCTTATTTATTTTTTGAGTTATAGACCAAAAAGTGCCAAAAAATAGAATTTTCATGATTTTGGAGGTAAAAATCACATTTTTTGCACTTTTTGGTCTATAACTCAAAAAATAAATAAAATATTTAAAAAAAAAGAAATCATACTGGGGAATGTTATCAGGATTATCATAAAACTAGTATGACAAAATTGGACAAAATGTAGACAAAAGACAAATTATAGCCACGCCCGTGGCATATTTCAACTCCAATCTTAACCATCTCCCGTACCCCATCCGTCACTCCCCCACCCTGACCCCGCCCCTGTGTCATATCCGTTACGCAATTTAGCATAACATTTCTTCATTAACCTCCTGCCTCCCAAACCACATTATATCACTACACACAACCCCCATTCGTCACTGCCCCCGCCCCGTCCCGCCCCGTGGCATATCTCAACCCCGGCGGCCTAAAGTTCTGTCACTTGGCCTAAATTAACCAACTCCCGTAGTGTTCTTCAGTAACCCCCTGTCTCCCAAACCTCATTACTTCATGGCCTCCCTCGCCACCCTCCCCCTGCCGTCCTTCGTCCGCCCATACCGCCTGCCCCGTGCTTATTATACACACTTTTTACATGGCGCACTATGACGCGTTATGTGTTACGCGCGCCGACTGCATAGTTATAGTACGCATAGAGATAAACAAAAATGGCCCGTAGAAATAGTCTGAAAAAGCCCTGAATTTTTGTTCGTTTGCCCATATCTTGGTCAATTCTGTACGGTTTTCGGCCATTTATAGCTTATAACCTGTGTCAGGTCATCATCTAGTATTAGTGAAATATTCACGGCTTTGAAATGCAAAATGAGAAGGCCTTTTCAGGATACATACACCCCTACAACATATGTCAAATTATAGTAAGATTCCAAGATATCTTTTAAAAGTTGGTCGAACATCAGTAGATTTGTATAAACCAGAGAGCTTGTTTCAGTGAGACTAGCTGGTCAAACCTACTAATGTACATGTAAAAAAGTGATTTACCCTCAATTCAATTGTACATTTTTGGTACACAATCAGGAAAATTGAAGGTGTAATTATAGAAAGCATTAAACATGTAATTGCTATGGGGTCCTTCAAACCCAGTGGTTTATCACACTAATGTACAATTCTCGCAATTATCCACTCAGTTCAGGGTAATTTATTAAAGTAACAATTTTGATAGGCCACTAATCGCACATGTATTCAAAAGTGGTCTACTGAACATTATGATACTTCAGGGGGGAAATTGTTTGGGGTGGGCACTTTGTACCTACATGTAAAAGTGGATTCCATGCACAGAATGGACAAACCCTTCAAACACCAAACATAACAACACCCCATTTGCTAACTACTATGCTGACAGCACAGGTTCCCTTCCAGACCATCTTCCTAGGTGATGACTGCAGGCTATATTCACCCAAGGGAGTGGGGTACTTCATGCCTTTTAGTAGATATTAGGATACGGGATGTGCCGCCAAATAGGATCCCATTTTTCACCCTTTAGTAAATGGGTGACCCCTTTTCAAAGCCATTTATGATCTAAATATCCTTAATTTGGCTGTTTTTCACCAAAATTGGTAAATGTTTGGGTCAATTTTGATTTTGCTGGCGGCACATGACATCCCTACCAAAAATATATCTGAGTACCCCCCCCCCCCACCCCCGACCCAAAATATATCAGAGTATTTTTTAATATACTGATAACTAGTATTGAAGATAAACAAAAAATTAATTTCTAAAGACTACATCCGGTGGAAAAAAATAATTTTAATTCACTTTCAGCTTTTGCAAATCTTCTGAACACTTTTATAGATAATGTAGATCATTCAAATGTGTGAATAAAGTTAAAAGTTAAATTGTCACAAACCTTCTATAAATAACACAATACAATCAATGTGACAAAAAAAAAATCAAACCAATCGCTCTCATTCATAAACATATTTACCAAGGGTTACCATGGTAACACGCTCCTTCATTGCCCTCATTTCCTGTCAAGTTATTAGGATTGTTATTGTTATGAGAAGCATGGATGACTATGAACAACAGCTGGGTTTCAATGGAGTTTGATTCAAGGGAGGGGAGTGCCTAGGGGGGGGGGGAGTGCCCAGGAGGGACGGAGGGAGGGGGGGAGTGCCCAGGAGGGACGGAGGGAGGGGGAAAGGCCCCAGGGGAAGAGGGAGCCCAGGTGAGGATGAAGGGGGTGGTCTATAAATAATAAATTATTGAAGAGTTTCATCATAAAACACCATTAAAAAGATTAGATCATTCACATTTCATGTCAACTTTTGGATGACATTTATCATTTGTACCAATATTTAGATTGGTACAATGCATTAAACACTTTAAAGGGGCATTGCGAGATACGTACACTCTTAATTCTTCGTGGTTATTTTTTCCGTGGTCATTTTTAATCAACTATATACGTGGTCGATTTGACCGTTGAATTGACTACGGATGACCAGTTATTTTGACAACGGCGACAATAGTCAAATTAATTTGACCACGGAAAGTGTCGAATTAGCCACTAGATCGCTAATTTGCATATTTTACTTGGCCTTATATGAGCCGAGTAAATTGTGCAAATATGCCTACCTCATTAGCATAATTGCAATGGTACACGTCAAATTAGCACCGGTGCTCGTTTGTACCATTTCAATTATGCTAATGAGCTAATATGCACCTTGTATTCATTTAAACCTATTATTTTATCTTAATTAAGTCGATGTACTAATTTAACACCATTGAATGTATATTGATATGCATGCATATCATCTCACTTGCTTTAAGAAAGTGTAAAGTTTTTGTACACAAAGTAAATGCAAATACATTGTGCAAAAACATAAACACCAACGATCTGATGCCCCTGCAGCCTCACCCACCACCCCCCCCCCTCACACCACCACCACCATTCCCTCAAGCAACCACGGCATAGTGTTACTTTTTTCGACCCCGTATTGTGGTTAAATTTTCAACCACAATACATGGTCATTTTGTTTAGAAAACAACCCCGAAGGTAACCACGAAAAAGCAACCACGTCATAGGTGTTACTTTATTTAATTCGACCCCCGTATCGTGGTTAAATTTTTAACCACAATACGTGGTCATTTTGTCTTACCACGGATGGCGTGGTCAATTTGACACCCAACGTGGTAAGGTGCATAGTTAACTACCAAACGTGGTTAAAAAATGACCACGTCGTGGTCATTTTTTAACCACGCAAGTTTAAGAGTGTATGGGAATGTGCCCTCAATTATCCTGAAAATCAGTTTTTTTGCAAAGTAATACTTAGGCATATACTAACTACCATCTGAAACAGTTTACCAACATTCGCCGTTCATCATATAAAATGTAATGATTTTCTTAGTTTCGATATAATCATATCGAAACTCAGGTGCTGAATTCTGAAGTTATGCATCGTTTTACTCACGGACTTTTGCGGCAAATCTCAACACGGAAGTGCCGTTATTTGCTTATTTGGCATGAAGGCGATGTCAGAATTGTATGACATTTTGGATTTGGGCTATGTTGATGATTATCTTTACGTTATTTACTCATTTAGTATAACGATACATCTCTCAATGCCCCTTTAACATGCTCTTCAGTACCACACGTCAATATAACAGGCATGAGATTACCTCTTCATCATAAAAAGTCTGGAAATGTTTTAAAAAAGCTTGAAAAGCATGTAAAATTGGAAGAAATACCTCAAAACGGACTGAAAATAAGTAAAATTGAGTATATTGTGACATCCCAAAAAACTGGTTCTAGTTTTTAGCTGTAAATGCTCATGCCTGCTATAATTAACTGAAACTCTATGCTGATAGCTGCAACCTATCTGCAGTCCATCTCTTTGGCAGTGGCATAACTACAATCCTGGAAAAAAGTATTGGAACACTTAGGGACGCACCATTAGATACTCAGGGGATGGGGGGGGGGGGGGGGGAGGGGGTGCATGGAAGTTTTCTGGAGAAATTTTTTTTTGCCCACTATCCAGGAGAAAAAACAACTTTGCCCACCAACCAGGAAACAACCAAAAAGTTGACACACTTCTGAGTAAAAAAAAGAAATCTGACTCGCCCAACTCAATGTTAAAAAAAACAAATCTGACTCACCCAACTCAATGTTAAAAAACAACTTTGCCACCTTTGCCAAAAAAAACAAAAAAACACCTTGCCACCTTTGGTGGGGCGGGAAAAAAAATCTGCCCGACCCAGCTACGGTGAAAAAAATGGGAACACAGGAATATATTTCTTTTCCGTATTTAGTCTGTGATGAAGTTACAAATTGCGAATTTAAAAACTTGCAAATAAGTTGAAAATCTGCAACGTGCAAAAAAAATATCGCACAAAAATGTCATAATAGCATAATATAGCGATCTACACTGTGTTTAAGGGGGGGGGGGGGGAATCATGTAAATATAAATAAGGTACACAGGTACATGTATGTGCTGGCCAAATGGGTTGCTTTTTTGCCCAGACTCTCTAAACATTGGGTATGGTTTGTGCTGGAAAACCCTAAACATGTAAAGTAGGCCCATAATACAATGTATGTGACTGTGAGACATGGTAAGGTAAGGGGTCGACAGAGAAAAGAAACCAATTTATTGTTAAGGCCCAAAAGAAAAAGTGATCTCGGTTTTCATGGCGTGTTGTGTTTCTTGTTTTTTGCGAGCATTTCTCGCTTTCTTAAAAATTGCCTGCAATTTCACGGAATTATGCATTTTTTTGTAAGAATTTTTTTATTTTAATTTCATCATCTTAAACATTGAATTACTAATCAAGTCTACCCAAATATCGACCATTAAAGGCATATTATGTGATCTTTTCCAAGCAGCGCCCTCTATCATTGATTTTTACTATGTATGAAAGCAGATTTTTTTGCAGATTTGCATTTTTGATCATAAATCATTCATAAAGATCCTCTAAGTTACAGATCGATACGATTCCTAATTACTTCAAAATCATGGTTTGAAAATAGATTGTACCGAGCGGTACAATCTATTTTTTCAAATTTTACTCTAAATTTACTCTAAAACTATGATTTTGAGGTTATTAGGAATCGTATCGCTCTGTAACTTGGAATATATTTATTGTTTATGATCAGAAAAGTAAATCTGCAAGAAAATCTGCTTCCAATTTTTTTTCAGGATTGAGGGGATCCCTGGAAAAGATCACATAATATACCTTTAAAGGCATATTACGTGATCTTTTCGAGGGGACGCCCAGCCTCTATCCTTGATTTACATTTTTAATCATAAATCATGGTTTGAACAGTAAAATCCATTGTCCTGGATGGATATCCAGGACAGTTTATCCAGAAAATCCTTTTCAATAATATGCGGTACTATTGAAGACTAAGGGATGTAACCTAGCGTCATGACGTTTTTGATAATTCGGTACCAGCCGTATGATTAGTGACATGCACAGATTTTACTAAATAAACTCATTTCAAGTGAATTTCCACTATAAATCTGCATTAATTAAGAGTGATTTAGCTGAATTTTTATTTCCGGAAAAAAAATCTTGAATTGTCTAGTGGTGGACTATCCAACGGGTTGTGCAGCACCACCCTCCGAGCTATGCTAGGATAGGGGGTGTCTGAGGGGGATGTGCCCCCCTGAGATGAGAAGTAGAAAATTTTTCAATTATGAACTCATTTGGTCTGATCTGGTGTATACTTTTGACAAAAATTTTATCGAAAAGCCACCTCTTCATTTCCAATAAATATTTTGTTTTTAACAACGCATGAAAGAAGTTGAGCATAACTGATATATTCTTGATTTAAGTATACATGGTTTAAAAGCTCGAACAAGGGGGAGTCTGAGGGGGGATGCGCCTCCTCAGAATTGGATTTTTTTCTTCAATTTTTGAACCCATTTGGTGTGTACTTTTGACCAAAATTTGATTAAAAAGCAATCCCCCATTTCTTTCCCTTCGCCTCAGCCCTCCCTCCGTTTCTCGTCCGAATTTTTTGAAAAATGGGGGATGCAGGCACCTTTCCCCCCTTTTTTATGTGCAAAATGGCTGATCCAAGATGGCGGAGAATATTCCACAGAAGATCTGATGCATTTGGATAGACTTATCACAGAATTTATAATATCATAATAGGTAGTATTTACTCCACCTGTAGACTGCAAAAGAGAATATTTTCACGATTGAGAAAGAGTGCAGATTGTGAAAAAGACGACGAGAAAAAGACGACAATTTGAAAAAATAGAATAAACACAACAACTGTTCTTGATGCGGCAGCTAAATGGGATGCGCATAAGGAAGAGAAACTACTACTTTTTTTATTTGGCCTTATAAAATTAAACAAGCATGCTATCCTTAGGGGGCTGTCATTTTCTTCGGGAGGGGGTGGGTCACAAATATGGTGGTCATAATTTTGTAAAATCTTAAATAGGGGGGTTATAATTTTGTGTAGCAATTCAGATTCTAAAATTTCAAAATGGCAATTTTTTTCGCGCTTTGCGCGCATTCATCTAAGCATATCCCTTATAAATGTACATATTTACAACATCTTTCCTGTTTATTTTTTCATTATTTGCTATTTTAGTCATAAAAAAATCTAACTTCGATAGGCCGGGGGGGGGGGGGGGGGTCATAAAATTATTTTGTATCGGATAGGGGGGTTATAAATTTATTAACGGCCATTAACATATTTGTGACCCCCCCCCCTCCCGAAGAAAATTATAGCCCCCTTAACCCCAAAGAACAAAAAAAAAGAAGAGTATCTTGATCCCCCCCCCCCATATGTCTAAGTTACCAAGCATTATTAGATTCGACCGCGCACGAAGCGTGTTATTGTAAAAATATGATTTCTTTTTTTGCGTAAAGTGCGGACAAAAAAAAAAAAGGGATTTTTTGTTTGTTTTGATCCCCCTTTTAAGTACCAATTTTTTTTGTGATCCCCTTTTGCCTTTTGGAGGACATTTTTTTTCTGATCCCCCCCCCCTCCATTTTTCCAACCGCCCCACCAAGGTATTTATGAACACTCCCTTACAAAATGAGATGCGCAAGACAGCTACATCATAAAAAAGTATGCTACCTGCATTGCATGAGAGGGGTGGTTGGGGGGGGTGGGGTGGGGGTGTTGCCACAGGCTGAAAAAGTAGGCAATACGGAAAGCTCCTTGCCGGGAAATTTGAGCATTTGGAGGGAAATTTTGTCATTTGGAGGGAAATGTTACTCTTTCATTAAGAAATGCATTCCATTTTGGAGGGAAATTTGGAATCGCTTGCCAGGAAAAAAACATTTTTTCAGGCCATGGGTGTTGCATTGCATGAGAGGGGGGGGGGGGGGGTGTCCCCTTAATTTACTAATGATGCTTTTAATAAAATCAGCATCTGCATCATGGAAATAGCACGTCCATGTTTATTTCTGCTTTAATGCCCCCCCCCCCCCCCCCCCCTCCCCCCTTTGGATTACCTTGTATTAGTCTGTACAACCAGCACTCAAAGCAGTACTATTAAAAATGTCTTTCAAATACTACCATAGACCAAAAAATAAATCAAATTAAAAGGGATTATTTTTATGGATGAATATAACGAAGGTTATTTTCTTCCCACAAAATAATCCCCTTGAAGCCCTAAAGAAAAACCTAGTCAATTTTTGCACCACTTAATCCATAGAATAACTATAATCTCCAATATAATTATACAACATACAATACATCAAATATAATTTCAAATGGTCAGTGAGGCATTCATAACGTTACATCAACAATAAGGCGAGGCCTGGCTTAGCATCATGAATAGAAATAAGAGACAGTATTTTAAACCCTTACCTCTTTTGAAACCAACACTTTTAATGGCGTGTCAAATGATCACCCACGATGAAAGGATGGCTATCTCTATCTCTAGTGTAGCTAGCTAGCTGACTGCCTTGCCCTGTGCCTGATAATCCTCGTAGTCTGGTTAGTCATGCAGTCCTGGCCTGGCAGCACACAATACCAAGCTATAATAAAATGTACCCACAAATAAATTTTAGCTGATGTCAGTTTCCAATTGTTACATATGTAAGGCTCCTTTATCACTAATAGAAAGCGATACAATTAGTTGTGTTAAATAATCCTTGCAGTTTGTGAAACACAATGATAATGGCACTGAATAAAAAAACACCATCCTAAACAAAACCGATACTCCGCTGCCGTGAAGAGAACGTGAGAAATATCCAGACATAAGAGAACCCTTATGCTAGCCTCTCCCACTGCACACAACAACGACCCTCATCATCAAACTCAAATTTGAATAATACATCCATGCACTAAGGCAGCAGCAGCGCAGCATACATACTTACTTGCTTATTTAATCCACGCTTCACTACTTATGCCTGGCCTGACCAGAGCCGCACTCAGAGCAAGCTAGTTATAACACAACCGCTCTGCATGCAGGATTAACAGTGTGTGACTACCTTATAGCACGCTGTGTATGTGAGAGGCTAGGCTATGGATTTAAAGACTATAATCACCCATGGGGCACAGAGCATTACGCTCCACATCACTTGTCAAGCCAGTGTTTCCCAGGTTGCATTCAACTAAGCATACAGATACCCAAATCCATCATGATGATTATATTGATTTGTTACCCAACAATTCACGATGCACTACACTTTAACAAGAGTGTGTGACTAATGACATGACATGTCAAGCAGCTTGATGAGCAGGATTATCCAAAAATTGTAACCATTGCAAAATGTGCAATTTGCTGATCCACATTATAATATTAGGATGGCGAACTGAGCTAATCCCATCACAATGAATATCCTGAGTTAATCCTCAGAAATTATAACAGTGAATAATTTCTAATTTCAGAGGATTAATCACTCTGTTGTAAATGTTTAACTTTTATCCAGGAAAGTACCAGACTAAAGAAAGACACTCTGTGCATTCAAATCCACAAATCTTTATACTGACAAATAAAAGCCTGAACAAATTGCTATGTATTTCTTTATTTCCTGGATAGAATTAAAATTTCCCTCCAAATACCTTTCACTGCCTGCCTGGTGCAATTTAGTTCTCAAACACACAACTATTAATACAAAATGTATGGGTTTTAAACACAATTCAGACCCAAGACAAATATCAGGTATATTATTTGTCTCAGATTTGAAATTTAATACCACTTATACATCAAACAATTAAAAAACCCAACTAAACCTCCAAAAATGAGTTCTGGAAAAAACACAACTAAAACACTCCAAAAATTATTTCTGGAAAAAACACAACTAAAACACTCCAAAATTAGTTCTGGAACCCTTTTGTATCACTCAAGACTCCAATTAATGGCACTACTTCGAACAAAAAGTGAATTCAATACACCGCCTCTATCAATGTTTTATCACACACACTACATTATGCAGTCTGATATTTTGCCTGCTATAAAATTATAATCCTTGTACTTACTAATCCTAGGAACTGTGTTCACTGTACCCCATGTACTGTACATACATGCACACCACTACATGTACACAAATCAATAGACTAATATTCTATGGCACACTCAGTCAATAAAAGGATACTTCAAATAGAAACTCTTTGTACTGCAGAGTTTCTAGATGATTATCCTACCACCAAATCACAATATAAAGTTTCCCTACAACAGTGTTTTTTTTATTAATCTTAGATTCAAACAGAGAAAGAAAAAGGGTAGGTAACGAGTTATGTATAGTTAGAGAAATTGTATGCTGACCTTACGCATTTTCAATAAATGAAGGAGGAGTACTTGTCTATATAATTTATTTAATATGTTTTTTCTCAAATGGGAAATTGTTTATAGGAGGATTACCATGAATTGCCTTGAGTATAGATCTATTGAGACCTTGCATTGATGTTTGTTGAGTAAACAAAGGCTAGGGTCTCTTTCAATAGAAAACCCCCATAACCTCACTGTACAAATAATTGAAATAATCCTTTGTGTGGCATAATTATAGTAAGGCAGGCTGAAGTTTTAACACGCACTTCAACATATAATTTGCAGCAGGTGAATAGGGAAAAAATCCATTGTTAATCTTACTCAATAACGTATTGATCACAACAGCCCTTAGTTGCACCATCAGGCCGAACTTACTATGCACTATACTATTGACTATGGCACGACCATTGGAGCATGCAATATAATTATACAGCCTGCTTAGAGTGGTCATTATTGCCTGTGCTACAATTAAGTAGCCCAGTTGTGTGTTATTTTGAATGGATGTGGCCATTTTCTTGTTAATGTTACACAAGCTTTGACCCGGGGGGGGGGGGGGGGGGGGGGGGGGGGGGGGGGGGGGGGGGGGGGGCACTGATATTGGGGGAGCACTGATATTGGAAAAGGGTATAGGTATGTGCCGTGCTGAAGACCCCCCTTTCACCCTCTGCTGCTAGCTCTTATGACCCCTGTATCAGTTCTTAAGACCCCAATTTCGTTGAAAATTAAAATTTTGCGTTCCAAAGCCCCAATTATTCAAAAATGTGTGTTCTTGCTAATCAAAATTGAACTATAAGCCAGTTCTCAAGACCTACTTTTTTGAAAAAATCAGTTTCTAAGACCCTATTTTTCGTCATAAAATCCACTCAGTTCAGTTGCCCCCCTTTTTGAGACCCTGTGCGGCACATCCCTACCCCAAAAAAAGATGAGTGCCCCCCCCCCCCCAGGGCTTTGACTATAACAGTAAGACATCACAGATCTGTGTAGATCCATTATACCGGAGATGAATATTGTCTCAGCATTCTAAAAAGGTTTGCATCCGACTATTTTGTGACTGTGTCAATACAGTGTTATAACAAAAGATAAAATCAACATTAGCCCAATCAAGCTTCATTTTGAAGAAGAAAAGTCATACAATGGCTACTTTTGTATAATCGGTTATGAAGTTGTCTTTGATATTAATCATAAGGGCCATCTTATACTAAATGTGCTCTTGAAAATATAAAGGATGGCATGTATTTTATAGGCTTAATATTGGGCTACTTGTTGGGCTACTTTCCCCCTACTTTAATAAAGTTAAGGGCATATTAAGTCTGGCAACACCTGTTCTGCTTTCTTGAACATCTATCCAGTCCAGGAGTTGAATCGATTTCCAATTATGAGTATGAACGTTGAATAGAAAGGTCAGGCCTTTTACTTATGTGAGGATATGGATTTTTTTCTCTGAGAGCTCAGGCTGTGCTTGGGCTGTGTCTTATTAACAAACAAACCTCTGAATATAGCGTACAGTTCAGCTTGGCTCCTTAAAATTAATTCCCAGATTATAATAATCATTTTTAGAGGTCACTCTATTGATTGTTCAAGTCTCTCTCATAACACTTTCACGGGAAGCATTCACTTGCGCAGCATTTAGTTATTAATCTTAAAGATGCACCATGGCTATCAATTTACAAAATAAAGAAACAAAACACGGAAATGGAAACAATTCTGTTCTCTTGCCATGTTGCAAGGTACACCACTGTAAAACAAGTAATCTATACTAGATCCAATATCTGAAAAGAACTTAGGTCATACATTCAATTTAAGTACCAAGGAAGATAAGAACCCATGCTGAATATTCAACAAAGTGTCATACAAGAAATAAAAACATAACCATGATCAATAATGTCCTATACAAGATTTGAACCCATATCAAATCTCCAATTAGCAAATCCATGACAGACATTAAATTAAATATCCAATGCATGATTAGAACCCATGCAAGATATTTCAATTATTCCCATCTTAGATTTGAACCCATGCCCGATTTAGAATTTAGTTGTATGTTAGAGTTGAACCCATGGCAGGTTTTAAATTATTTCAAATACATTCAGATGTACATGTATGCAATAATACAACCATGCAAGATATTCAAATTTGACTCATACAAGATTAAAACCAATGCCAGATGTTCAAAAATTGTGTCCCATGCCAGATTTAAACCCATGACAGGTAAGGTTTTTATGGACATATACCAGACATAAGTCCCATGCTGCCATGCAAGATTTGAAACCATGCCAAATTAAAACCATAAACCAATGTTAGATAATCTGATATTTCTTAAGTCCAATGCAAGATTTGAACCCATGCTAAAAGTTTGATCAAGGCTCATGCAAGATTAGAACCAACACAAGATATATTCCATTAAATCACATGCAAGACCCATACAAAATGTTTCACCATTGCTCTGATTGCTCATGCAAGATTAGAATCCATGCCTGCTATATTCTTAGCAAGATTAGAACCCATAACGTTATTTAAGTTCATTGCAAGACTAGATCCCACAATAGATGTTCAAGTGTGTCTCATGCGAGAAAAGTACATGTGTGCCATACATTCAACTAAGACCCATTTCAAATAAACCCATGCCAAAGGTTCCATTGTTTAAATTCCTTTGCAAGACTAGAACCCATGCCTGCTATATTCATCTATGTCCCTATCAAGATTAGAACCCATAATGTTCATGTCATATGCCATACTAGAACCCATGTTCATAATACATTATGTCCTATGCAAGACTAGAACCCATAATGTTCATAATGTCCTATGCAAGACTAGAACCCATTATGTCCTGTGCGAGACTAGAACCCATAATGTTCATAATGTCCTATGCAAGACTAGAACTCATAATCATTCATAATGTCCTATGCAAGACTAGAACCCACAATGTTCATTATGTCCTATGCAAGATTAGAACCCATAATGTTCATTATGTCCTATGCAAGACTAGAAATCATAATATTCATAATGTCCTATGCAAGACTAGAACCCATAATGTTCACAATATCTAATGCAAGATTAGAACCCATTATGTCCTGTGCAAGACTAGAACCCATAATGTTTATGTCCAATGCAAGACTAGAACCCATTATGTTCTGTGCGAGACTAGAACCCATAATGTTCACAATGTCCTATGCAAGACTAGTCTAGAACCCACAATGTTCATAATGTTCTATGCAAGACTAGTCTAGAACCCATAATGTTCATAATGTCCTATGCAAGATTATAACCCATTATGTCCTATGCAAGACTAGAACCCATAATGTTCATAATGTCCTATGCAAGACTAGAACCCATAATGTTCATAATGTCCTATGCAAGACTAAGAGTAAGATTGAACCCATTATGTCCTGTGCGAGACTAGAACCCATAATTTTCATAATGTCCAATGCAAGACTAGAACCCATAATGTTCATGTCCTATGCAACGCAAGACTAGAACCCATAATGTTCATCATGTCCTATGCAAGACTAGAACCCATAATGTTCATAATGTCCTATGCAAGACTAGAACTCATAATGTTCATAATGTCCTATGCAAGACTAGAACCCATAATGTTCATAATGTCCTATGCAAGACTAGAACCCATAATGTTCATAATGTCCTATGTGCAAGATAAGAACCCATTATGTCCTGTGCCAGACTAGAACCCATAATGTTCATTATGCATATGTCCTATGCAAGACTAGACATTACAATAAGTTGAGGACATCCTGCACGTATACGAGCATACACGCACATCATCACACTAACGTGGTATAGGGGCTTTGTACGTATGCCAGCGTTTGTGAACTCACAACTCATTCACGTTATACCTTTGCAGTAATCAACCTATATATTTACAAAGCTTAACATCTCTTCTTTCCAATCATACATACTTTTATCATAAATACTAACTTTGCACTACCGTTAATATACACATCTTTGGCAGTTCTTTTCATACCACGGACTCAAAAATCGGTTGATTTCCCATTCATAACACCCGCTGCGATCAACTTCCGACAACCGAGAATTCCCGGTGCTAGATCATAGTGTATCTCTGCGGCAGTCCCCCATTCATAAAATCAACCTAATTTTATTTGTTACAACGATCATAAGGCACAATATCATCTAAAGGTCATCGACCAAATGTTTCCTTGACCCTTAGTCATTTCTAATATTCATGATGTTTCCTACATGATCGAAAGCAGTTTGGTCGAAAACCATGAACGCCTGGCTTGAAAGCGAAGTCCTATGCAAATTGAGGTCATGCACGAGTGTACAGGTCAGCGCGTGATTTCTGTGTGGCCCTTTCACGGTACGCTAACTTTGAATGGTCGGTCTGTACTGATATGCTAATGACGCATGGTAGTGGCACTACGTCACACCTAATTAATAAATGTCCGAGCTGTGCACAAAGTTGTTGTAATGAACCCATAATGTTCATCATGTCCTATGCAAGACTAGTCTAGAACCCATAATGTTCATAATGTCCTATGCAAGACTAGAACTCATAATGTTCATAATGTACTATGCAAGACTAGAACCCACAATGTTCATAATGTCCTATGCAAGACTAGAACCCATAATGATCATAATGTCCTATGCAAGATAAGAACCCATTATGTCCTGTGCCAGACTAGAACCCATAATGTTCATAATGCATATGTCCTATGCAAGACTAGAACCCATAATGTTCATCATGTCCTATGCAAGACTAGTCTAGAACCCATAATGTTCATCATGTCCTATGCAAGACTAGAACCCATAATGTTCATAATGTCCTATGCTAGACTATAACTCATAATGTCCTGTGCAAGACTAGAACCCATAATGTTCATAATATCCAACATGCTAGATTTAGAACCCATTATGTCCCATACAAGACTAGAACTCACATTACATTCAATTATGATTCATGCAAGATTAGAACCTGTACCATACTAGACATTCAACTATGTCCCATGCAAGATTTGAACCCATGCCAAAATGTTGAACATGATTACGTATCAAATCCTGCCGACGAATGTATTTAATTTACTGCATTCTTATCAAAATAACGCTCACCCCCACCCCATCCCATTTCCTAAACACACACACAAACACCCCTGGCCACCATCCCACATTAACCACCTTGTGCGCCGAACCATACTGAACTGGAGTGACTGGGAGTATGTTCACGCATCGCTTGGTTTTTTTCTCAGCACACCTACAATCATGTTCAAAACTGTTGGGACACTTCTTGCATGCACTGCGAAAATGGTAGTCCCTCCCCCTAAACTCAATGTTGGTCCGAATAAGAGCATCGTCCATCAAAGGGCTGTAGTATAGATACGCTCCAACATTGATTTTGGGGGGTGGGGGGGGGGACTTTACATCAACTAGTTTGAAATATCATACTTTCAACATGTTCAACTGAAAGCTTTACTCAATTTGGTAGATATTCCGTGCGTATGTGTAAAGTGTCCCAACAGGTTTTGAACAAGATTGTATTAAAGAAGTGGAAAAATGGGCTATAAAAAATACGAATATCCTTATATCTCGAGACCGGTAGCTTCAATTTGAATCAATCTTTTTAAGAAATGAAGCACATTATCTCGGTAACATTCTGAGTTGAACTTCATGTCAATTGCGTATACATATTTAATTAAAAAACATAAATAACCATGGTTTTGATACATTTTCATACTTTACAAGTAACTTATTAAAAGCGGCGGGTGTTACAAGCGATGACATCATCGTCCCTGATCGCACGTGACTCCACCTGGTATGTTTAGATATGACCCAGACATTTTGGCTACAATGAGAACAACATTGGAATAATTTCTTAGAATTGTTTTAGTTTTCAGAAACAAAGACCTTAGTGTCTTATTCATGAACGAGATCGCTCTTTTTTCCATTAAACCGAATTATCTTCATTTAAAAGCCATGCTTTATAAAGCGCATGTTAGCTGTTTGATTTCAATTACTTATCCTCAGAACTTTGACTTGAACTTCACTGTATACTCTTGTCCTGGTTATAGTCAGATCACTTTGTTCTTAAACTTGACTTTAAGATGGTATTTTACAAAGAGATATCACCTAAGGCATGGGCCTATTGTCGATTACTCATTACTGCTATATTACTATCTTCTGAAGATAGCTATCCGACGCAACGTACTAAACCGTTGTCCCTGTAGACAAATATTGTACAGCACCGTGTATATTATGTATGAATGAGTAGTAGGGGGAGGGGTGCAAGAAGAAGAAGACAAATATTTTATGGTCCTGGTCGACTCAATTCTTTCAAATCTTATTTTTTCAAAACCTTTGAAGTAAAATTTGAAAAAATAAACTAAGCCGCTGTACCGAGATTCGAACCCATGGAAGTGATAATTCCGCGGTCTCAGTTGAATCCACTACACTAGTAAGGCAATGTGCTGTACTAATAGGGACCCATGGTATAACAATGTATCTTGTTAAACCGATGTTCTTCCTAAGACGTTCAAGTACTGGAATACACTTATCATTACCGGTCTACCCGATTAAAATTATATACACGTTCATACTGTTCAAAATAATAATGTATTTTTCGCATTTCAGACGAATAACCACGGTCAACAAAAAATACCCATTCGTAATATAAACAAATAAAAAATCAACTTTAAAATTAAAGGTGACAAAGATTCCACGGCACGCGGAATGAAAGAAAACAACATAACAAACGAAAACAAATCAATAACAAACACGACGAACTCTGCGGGAGTCGAACCTCCAACCTTTGCGTTCTAAGACAGATCACACGCCACTAAGCTAACAGGGAAGTCAGCTTTTTAAAGAGGATTTTTGGTTATTATACACTAGCGCCGTAACGGTCAACCACGGTCCACACATCATTACAATAGAACGCTATGCACGGTCTACCAAAATGAATAGAAAAGGATGATCAGTACTCCCTTTCTTTTAATTTTGGTAGACCGTGCATAGCGTCCTATTGTAATCATGTGTGGACCGTGGTTGACCGTTACGGCGCTAGTGTATGATAACCAAAAATCCTCTTTAAAAAGCTGACTTCTCTGTTAGCTTAGTGGCGTGTGATCTGTTTTAGAATGCAAAGGTTGAAGGTTCGACTCCCGCAAAGTTCGTCGTGTTTGTTATTGCTTTGTTTTCGTTTGTTATGCTGTTTTCTTTAATTCCACGTGCCGTGGAATCTTTGTCACCTTTAAATTTAAAGAGAATTTTTTGTATTTGTTTATACGAATGGGTATAATATATAATATGCGATATGCCCATGTAATTTACTATTACGTTTTCAAGTAGATATTTTGTGTTTGTTGACATCTATCTATATAGATTTGATAACTATCTGATACTGTAATAATTTTATTTTACTTACCAGCGTTGTCATGATAAGACTCGTTCAGAACTTGCGCTTTTGGTTATTCTCCGAACCATACAAACACCACACAACCCCCCCTCCCATTCCCTGTCTCCACACACACCAACCCGGCCCATCATATACTTCTGATATTGCGATCAAAGATTGTTATATCAAAATCAATAGTTTACTTAATGATAATATTTTGTTTTACCTATATCCTATCAAGATGCCTTTGTTAAAAGTACCATTTAGGTGCGTGATTCAGACAATGCCCCTTTAAATTGAAGATAGTGCTGACCCAGTATTTTATTAATTAAACTATACTCTCCGTACATTATCGCTGACTAATATTGCCAAATATGAGATAATTTTAAACATTTTTAAAGGAGTTATAAGGAAGTGTATGAATTCAGTACATATTTTTTGCAATGCTTTAATACAATCATGTTCAAAACTGTTGGGACACTTCTTGCATGCACAATGTCATAAAACAATAATTTTTCAATGTCGAGAAGTACGATCGATCGATGCACGTTTATTGTTGTTATAAACTAAAACTGCTGCGAAGTTTCCTTGCTGTTGTTACGAATTGAAATACCTTTCAAGTGGTATTGATGTTTAGAAAGGCTTTGTTTACAAACTATAAGCATGGGGATTGATTGTAGTACACTTTGTTTAAAGTAAATTTAGACATGAATTGAATGTTAATGGAGTAAAGTAAGCTTATATATTTAATATTTTGGATTTGGTAAAAAAACCACGGAGCCGGGCGGGCATTAAGGACTCCGGGCGGGCCGGCCACGTTTTCCCACCAAATTGTATACAAATTTCAGGGCTTCCCTTCAAAATTGTTATTATTGACTCATATGGATATTGCCTGTATTATTATTATCAATGAAAACTTCATAAAAAGTAATTTCAAATGTTTTCTTTTCCTGAGCCCTTCCTGAGTAGGAGTATTATTTGTTCATCATTATTTGCAAGACTAAGAGTGTTTTATTTTGATCTGAAACATGCAAGAATTGGAGGATCACATGATCACTTCTTGGCAACAAATTTTCATCACCCATTGTTGGATTGCAAGTCTAGGGGTGGGGGTGGGGATGGAGGAGGGTGGGAGGGGGAGGGTGGGGTGTGGGGGGGGGTTAAAAAACAAGACCCCAACTATAGAGAAAAACTAAGGCTCCCCCCTCAACCCCATTAAATAATAAACAAATACATTATTTAAAAATCATTTAAATAATTAACTAAACTACACAAACATATATTTGGATGGATATATTTGATGTTATACACGAAAAGTATTTTTGTTAAAAAGCGAAGAAAAATCGCGCTTAAATTTAACGGAATTTTTTTCACCCTTCACTTTCCATTTTGACCCTTTACTTTTTTATCCCAAGGGTCAAATACCCTTGGGAAAAAAATTGAGTGAAAATACTGGCACTGCGAAAATGGTAGTCCCTCCCCCTAAACTCAATGTTGGTCCGAATAAGAGCATCGTCCATCAAAGGGCTGTAGTATAGATACGCTCCAACATTGATTTTGGGGGGTGGGGGGGGGGGGGGACTTTACATCAACTAGTTTGAAATATCATACTTTCAACATGTTCAACTGAAAGCTTTACTTAATTTGGTAGATATTCCGTGCGTATGTGTAAAGTGTCCCAACAGGTTTTGAACAAGATTGTAGATGGTGGCATGGCGCGGCAGTCACGTGGCATGTAGAGTTTGCCTGGGCATTTTTTTGGCGAACTCTACACTGTCGGCCTCAGTAGAAGGGGAAAATATCTCCATGAATTTTGGGAAAGGGAGGGATAGAAAAAGAAGATAAAAGGAGGAAAGAAGAATGAGTGGGAAAATCAACAATATTGTTGGTAAAAAAACACCTTGTCCATATCCTACAAATAGCTCTGACAAAAGGAGGCCCTTGCCTTTACCCTCATCCCTCAAAATCCCACCCAATTTACAAAAACTGTGTCACTCCCAGTATGAAATGACCATTTTCCCTTCAAATGACCCAATTAATGTTCTCTAAAACTGCACAAAATGTATAGACCATACATTTTGTACTATCTCATTGTTGATCAACAATGTTTAAGTGCCTGGTTGATCCATTCCATGCATGGGGGAACATGGATTTATATTTGCACTGACAGCTGTTGTTACAGATGACTGAGTTTGATTTGGTGTATGATTTATGATGGACACCACCTTCGAATGTGGGTGCATATCGGCAGGCAAGCTTTTGTTTGCTTGCCTGATGTGACATAGGTAACATCATGTACATTGTAGCCTACAGTAACTAATAGTAATAGTGCCTACCCAGTATTAGTCTACTCGTATGCCTTGTATAATTTCACTGTCACACAATCGAACAACACCCCTGATACTTCCCATCCGAGAACCGACCAAATACAAGGTCTACTGGCATTGGATTTACAAAAGAACTGTGCTTGAGCACACTAGGGATTACTAGGGACGATGCTTTTTATGCGTCACGATAGTATCACACCCCTTCATAACGCGCTAATATTGAATTTGCTGTTTGTACATCTAGAAACGCGTGAAGGGGGTATTTCTGTGGCTGTGTAAGAGTCTCTAGTTATCGTAAACAATTATCAAATTATTTGTCTCTGTTTAAACGTTTTTTATTACACGATATTGAAAGATAGGTAATAGCATGGAAATAGTCACATACAGGGTGTCTCAAAAAAAACCGTGCACGTGTTTACCCAGCTTATTGACCGTGAACTTATAGAATCTGGTGTAACAATTGTATACATATTGATAGCCATAACGGTTAGCTTTCATATTCCGTTTATTTCATCTGATTTGGTTTTGTCAATCTTGAGATATGACCAATTAACTAAAGCTACCTAAAGTCAACGTTGTGCCACTTTACAGTTTGCAATGAATAGAAAGGGTTACTCCGGAGAGGGGGGTTGTTACCTCCGGGGTTACCACCCTCTAAAAAAATCCGGTCCGAAATACAAAGTATGCTTATTTGGGTACCATGTTATAGCTAGAGGTTCCTTCTATCCATACATACTAAAACAAGTACAAACATTCCACGCATGACGTCACAATGACGTCACCAAACATGGCCGACCTCAAAATCCAGCCGTATTCGCTGGACAGTGAAATATCATAGAAATCTTCGCCAAAAAAGTTCTAAATATCGGAATTTCACCCGTTTTTTTGCTTATAAGTGATGGAAATGGTGTTTCTAACATAGGCCCATGCTAAAATATTTCAGGAACACACAATAAAAATATTTTTCAAAATGGCGATTTAAAAAATAATTGTAAGGTGGCAACCACCCCCCTACTATCGGACTTTGACAGCTTACCCTACTTCCGGGTAAGGTGGCAGCCTCAATTTGTTTTCGTCAAAATGAGCGCAGGGAATGTAAAAGCGATCACCTAGACGCCCTAGGTCACTGTTTTTTTGCGTTCTAGCGCAATCGGCGATCACCCTCCCTTAAGAGGACGAGGGTTTTAATGCTTATCTTAAGCATTCTTTCCGTAAAAGTGGCACAACTTTGATTTTAGGTAGCTTTAGTTAATTGATCATATCTCAGGATTGACAAAACCAAATTAGATGAAATAAACGGCATATGAAAGCTAAGTGTTTGGTCAATCAATATGTATACAATTGCTACACCAAATTATAGAAGTTCATGGTCAATAAGTTGAGTAAACACGTGCACGGTTTTTTTTGAGACACCCTGTATGCAGAAATGTAGCTATATCTCTGAGGAACATATTTTGGGCGAGGAGTGAGGACCAATGTCAAAGATAACTCCTAAAGTGTGATTTTAGACCGAAACGGCGGCTATACAGTTGCCAGAAAATTGACATTTTGAATTTATCAAGTGAGCAAGATTCGTCTCTCTGCGAAGACGTATATAAATATTCATATACTTCGTATTTATCGTGTCTGCCATTGGTTAATTTTGAACCCCACGCGAACAAATTGCTCATTACGTATGCGTCCAATTTCTGGACGAGCACTAATGTAAAAGTATACGGAGGTCAACGAGGTCAATCCAATGCAAGTAGACCTTTTTTCCCGGGGGTGAGATCAGAGGATGGGGAGCGGTCCATGGGGAGTGAGCCCTCTATCGGTACATGTTCATAGAGTGACAAAGAAAAGGAAAAAGGTATACTAAAGCAGACTAACCCAGTATGTGCCCACATAGACATACCATATACACTAAACAAGCACGCAGGCCCTTTTTGGGCCCATTCTCAACAAATGCTTCACGACCTGATAATCAAATTGTTGGAGCTATAGTCTATCCATCTGAGACGATCTTCCAATCATATGACCGAGCCGTTCCATTGACTGGGAGAGGAGGCTATTTTCTGACGAAAATATTGATAGAATCAGTAGAGTGAAAAACGGCCATAATAAAAAATAATTATGTTACCCACCTACTTTTATCATAATAACCCAAGTTGTGCCATGAGAGTCAGTTTAATTGACGTTGTAAAGACAGGTATAGCTTTCCCTTCTAATTTCTCCATTTAAAAAAAAATGCTTTCAATTTGGCAAGCACTGGCTGCATCTCATCTTTAATGGTCTTAATTGGTGCCATTTTTAAGCTCTACTGTTATGTACAGGTCTCTATGAACAGGTACATGTAGAGTGATAGACTCCGATGAAGACAACCTTTCATTTTACAAGTCAGAAAATAAACTTTATTTACGGTTTATCAACGTTGTATAATATTTGTTTGAAAATGAAAATCGTACCTTTCAATATTGATACCATATCATTGTAAGCGTATTTGTTTCTTTCTATACTTAACAAGGAAATCTGATTGGTTCGGACATGCAGACAGAACATGATAGGGATACGAAGTTTCATATCATTTTACAACCATTTTATCGTAGGCCCGGCCAACCTGAAAATAAACATTATTTACTGTTGGAAACATTACAAGATAGCAAATACAAATTAAATGTGGCCTCCTACATTATGCTAAATGTTTAAAGTCCATCACTTTCGATCTTGTTCAGCTTTGTGATTTTATTCATATGCCGAAAACACAGGTGACGATTATGGTAACTGTTCAAAGTCCATCACTTTTGATCTTTTTCAGCTTTGTGATTCTATTCATAGGCCGAAATCACAGGTGACGATTTCAAAGCCCTTTAATTTCAGATAATGCGCAAATGGTTCGATATTTGTCTCTCTTTGAATAGTACACTAGACGTAGCTGCTATGTGCATGCGTGTGATGAGAATAATATGCATTGGAACAGTGTTGTGTGTTTTTGCATAAGGCAGCTTAATTGTTTCAATTCACATTATAGATGAGGTTCGACCGGAGGTTGGAATAAAATGGGACCCTTCGACAACTTGCAAATATACGCCAGAAGACAGCACATCTTATTTTTACTCATCTCCCCTGCCCATCCGAGCACCAAAGATCGCTCTTCGATGGATAGACTATAGTCCAAAATCTTTTTTAGTCCAAGTTTCGCTCGACTGTCAATCAATCAATCAAAGTCAGAGCTTCAAAAAAAATCTAAGTTTTGTTAATATAACCCTAACCCTACCATATAGACCATTTCAAATTGAGCTAGTAAATCTTCGGAAAAACAGGTCACGTGGAGTAGGTGCGTTGCGCGTTCTTTGCAACAGTTGATCGCATTCACAGCATTGTCCTAGTTGGTTGTCCGCCTATGCTTACATACACGCGTGCACACATGAGAAGTAAAACGTGGAACGAGACTATTTTTAAATTATCAACAATGGCTTTGACGGGCAAATTCGTTTTTGTTACTGAAATGTCGCAACATCAACTTTGTGAGCGATACAATCTATCACCAACACCAGCGCAATCTACCATACGGGCAGACGGGTGAAAAACACATTTGTTTTTCTCCGGCACATGGACATGACCTGTGAGCTGACAGGTCATGTAACCGAGCGCAAAATTACTCGGCTAATCGGAAGCATTCGGAACCTATCGTATATTTTCGGATTTGAAATGGTCTATACCCCAAAATACCACGACTGGGCACGTTGGTACCACCCGGCGTGTAAGTATGGCAAACTAGCCTATAGCAGGGAATAAATAGGGCCAGAACGTACACATTGCCGATGTGACGTCCCGAGTACAGTTGTGTACAGTCCCTGCAGGGCAGAGCACCATTTTTTGTATGTCCCCGCTATAGTCCCGGCCCGCCCCCCAACAGCTGGGACATTTCGCGACCCGGCTACGCCCGGCCTCAGATTATGAATATCGGACTTATTCAACTGAATTTATACTTCATTGTGTAAGACAAGCGTGTGCAACCTGCCGTCCGCGGGCCACATGCCGCCCGCCAGCCTCTAATCGGCGGCCCGCGAAGCAATCCCAAAATTCCCATTGATGTGGCCTGTTTAACCGGAACTCCCTAAGTTACACAAATGCCGGATTGATTTAGTGAGTGTGCTCACTTATAATTAGTACGGTGACACTGCATTTAGTGAATATAACTTGAGGCGTGATTGCGTGTTAATATCCCTGGTTAAAATGGCGCTTGCAGCAGCAGAAACAGCGAGTAAAAAGAGGAGATTAGGGCATTTTGGGCATCGATGGGTATTACTCATTTTGGGACGCCTGTATTAGCGAAACAGTACGTTCGTTCTCATTTGTTATATATAGTCCAACAAACTGCTGGCCATTGTTATCCTGGTTTTGTGGAAAATAGTTTATACAGTGCTCAAGAAGAGTAAACTTAACAGAGGCAATGTAATTCTTAAATCTATCACATACATCTTTCCAATGTCACCCCCCCCCCCCCCCCCCCCCCCCCCCAAGCACAACGGATTGTTGAACATCAAAAGTATGCAAGGGATTGAGTTTGGTATAATGCCCTTGAGCCATTTAAATTTCCCTTTTAAAAGAAAAGATGCTTCCTTGAAAATGAGGTCAAAATAATGTTGATCTATCATTTGATTTGGTCTGATTTTATACATGTAGGCCTACATGTATGTCTGTTCATAGTATTCAAAAGCATCAATCAATATTAATAACATTCTAGTAACATTCTATTTTTGTTTCTATTAAACGCATTATTTTGTTTCTTTTATACACTACAGCAGGTCTATATAGACCCATTGCACATTTAAATAACAAATTATACTATCTGGGTAAAATTCAGTCCATACATGCACTCTGAACATTTAGTGTACATTGCTATGTATGTGTACACCCTGGCTATGCCCTGGTTGTATACATTTTGTGTACCGATAGCATATGTCCCCGCTGGCCGCTACGGTATGTATGTGTATACCCTGGCCACGCCCCGGGTGTACATTTGTGTACCCTAGCGTACACCCCCGCTACTCTGCCCGGCCATTCCTCAGCTTATTTTTTCAGTGATGTACGTTCCCGCTAGCGAGGGCACATTTTGTATGTCCCCGGTACACGCCCCCGCATAGCCGGGCAACGTTTTTTGTACGTTTGCATACGGTCCCCGCCGTGACCCGGGATGCAATTGATAAGTGCATAACTAAAGGGGTAGGGGGGTAAAAAGTTACGTACCTAAGTGATAATGGCTATAATTTTAGACGACCACTTAGTTACCTAATGGCTTAACCATGAAAGTAACACTAACAATCTGTTACTTTCATGGCTTAACAAAGGGGGTTACAATGCACTTTAATGCAGTATGCATCAATAAATCGGGATCAATGACAATGAATGATCATGATTAAATATCCACTCCTTCAGTCCATCCATCAAAGCGCTGCTGCACTACTAAGTACTATCGAAGTAAGCTTGATCATTCCGACTTCCTAGCCTGGACCTGGTGTCCTTGTCTATCATTCAATCATGCTTTAATAAATACTTAACACAACGAACACACTTACCTAGTAAAACCTGACAATTTTACACCACATTAAAAGACAGGAAACTGTAAAGTCTCCAGCGATTCTCTAACGCGTGAAGGCAATTCAATCCATCAGTGTAAATCCTGGGTTTTTAATCCGCACGCATGCAAAGCACAAATGTAAACAAACATGTCAAATCTTTATAGTATGAGGGCGACAAACTGCAAATTGGAGCAGTGCAGGGAGTGGTGGGCATAGATTAGCGGAGCCTTTTTATTAGCGTACTACATGTAGTACTTGAATCATATAATTTTATGATGTTATCTCTCTCAATCTTGAGCTTTTCTTCTCCTTCATTTAAAAGTGTAAAAAACAGTGTTAACAACATTAATCTTTTTTGGTTTTACATAACTATTTTCTGGCTAAAGAAACTTTCCAAGAACCTTTAAAGGTTCTTTACTAGTTCTTTTAAAGTTCTTTATAGAATCTTAAAAACTCTTAGGGTTCTACAGGGTGTATCAAAAAAATTAGGACACTTTTTCATGACGGTGTAATACTTGTTATAATCATTGGACCATGACCAATTTAGTCTCAATGCAAAGCCCAATTAATTATTATGATATCCTGAAAATATGAGATCAATCCGATGAAAAATAAGAAAACTAGCATAATTTGCGTAAACCATGTCATTTACTGGTTTGTACAATGGGATTTACATTGTATAGACCAGTAACATGGTTTACGTTTCAATACGTTGCAATATAAACATAGAAAATAATCTATCAGTCAATAGCAAAGATTAGTTTGGTAATCCATTTAATTCTGGCACAAATCAATACTGGCTAGATAATCCACAAATCAGATGCATGCATATTCTGTGCAAATTAAAAAAGTTCTCGAACCCACTGTAGATGGTTCATTACCATGATATTGGCATAAATAGTGTGCGCGTTCATGTTACTCTACTGTTTTACTGTGCGAATGACCATTGTACATACTACAAAATAGATTGCCTTGCCTAATAGGTCACAATTTCCTTAGTTAATGATGGATTTTTCTCATCTCTTCAGGATTTTATCTTTATCGGTTGTACTTTACGTTGAAATAAAAATTGGTCATGCTTCAGTGATTTAACAAGGATTTAAACCATCATCAAAAAGTGTCCTATTTTTTTTGATACACCCTGTACATACAGGACAGAAAAGGGTTCTAAGTGGAACCCTTCTTAGAGTGTTGCATATTGATTATTCTTTGAAATTTCTTCGTTTGAGGTTATTTCCCAACTATGAATATTTGAGATGTTCACACTTTCCACACCGCTAGTTTAACCATAACAGATTTTTCAGAAAACCCTCCAAACTCCAAAGTCTGGTGATGAATTTCAATAATTGTGACATTTTTGGAATGTCGTCCGCCCACCGCGTGGAAAGCCTGGTGGAAGAGCTAACACATCTTGCTTATTGAGTTGTTCATCTTATTGGTATCAATTTAGTGTTTCCAAATATTATTTTTGGTATTTGTTTGACTTTCATCATGTTCCATATCCACATTTTTGGTATTTGTTTGACTTTCGACGCGTTCCATATCTTATTTTTTTTCTCAACATGTTCCATATTTTAAAATGGCCCTTTCAGAATCATCAGAAACTTTCTAGAGGTGTTTGCTTTAAAAAAGTATACAATCTTAGGAATATTTTTGATTTCAACACTTGATGGCTGAACTTGAATTGCAATGTGTTGAATTTATGTATATATATAGGTTGCACCGTTCTAATGATAGAGTTTCTCCATTGAATTTTCTTATATTCACTGTGTTAATAAAGGCAAATGCTTTTGAGTTTGTTTCAAACCTACAATACAAATGTTATCACTGGCACACTTTATCAACAACAACAAAAAATCAACTAACAATTACATAAAAAACAATTTTTATTCAATGTCAATTGGATGTAAGCCCTTTCGCTCATCAAACGGGGGGTGTCTCATAATGATTTATAACCAGAAACATTACATTTATTGGCTATGAATACAATAATGCATTGGTCAGAGTGCAGATTTTAACAATTGAATGTAAAACCAGGCGGTTAAAACCAGGGAGGTGTCACTTTGACACCTCCCTGTTAAAACTTATGTCCAGGGAATTAGCTGTAGTAGAATAAGCTATTGCAGATAATAGCCCCCCCCCCCCCCCCGCCCCCCCTATAGAGGACATCGGAATTCCAGACTTTTTTCCCCACCAATTTTTCCATGGAATTCCATACCTTTTTGGCACATGTTCTTGGAATTCCAGAATTTTTCACAATTTAGACCGCCCCCCTACACTCTTAGAAAAAAGGGTGCTTCAGGGGTTCTTGGCTGTCCCGTATATGGAATCCTCAGGGTTAAAGGTTATTTTAGTTTAAAGAACCCCCAAAACTTCTGTAACCCTTTAGAGGTTCTAAAGACGCATTTTTTGTTCTTTTTGAGAACCTTTAAAGGTTCTTTGAGGAACCTATAAAGGTTCTATAAAGGGTTCCATATACGGGACAGCCAGGAACCCATGAAGCACATTTTTTCCAAGAGTGTATAGAGGACATATAATCCTCGGAATCCCATACTTTCCCCCACAAATTCCATACTTTTTTGAAGTTTGATCTGGAATTCCATACTTTTTTGAAGTTTGATCACAGAATGATTTATAACCAGAAACATTACATTTATTGGCTATGAATACCATGCATTGGTCAGAGTGCAGATTTTAACAATTGAATGTATAAAACTCATGTGCAGGGAATTAGCTGTAGTAGAATGGGCTATTCTAGATAATAATGGCCCACATCGGAATTCCAGACTTTCCCCCCCAACCAATTTGTCAATGGAATTCCATACCTTTTTGGCACATGTTCTTGGAATTCCAGACTTTTACACAATTTAGACCGCCGCCCCCAATAGAGGACATCGGAATTCCATACTTTTCCCCCACAAATTCCATACTTTTTTGAAGTTTGATCTGGAATTCCATACTTTTTTGAAGTTTGATCTGGAATTTCATATACTTATCATAGAGGGAGTAATGGAATTCCTGACTTAAAAAAAAAGGTGTCCTCTATAGGGGGGGGGGGGGGGGTCACTATCATCTGGAATAGCCCAATACTTACAGTATAACGAGGGTTGAGAGCCAGAAGGCTGTAACTCAATTTTTGGGCAAATTGTTATTTTAGTACAAAAATAATCCAAATAACCTAGATTTTCGGAACCATAAAGAGATAAGTCATTAACAGTATAAGTGCTACAGCGTATTGTAATGAGTCCCAAATATTTGAAAGTCGATTATCTCAAAATAGCATTTCTTGAGTTACGGCCTTCTGGCGCTCAACCCTCGATAAGAGAAGGATCGACTCTTGGTGTTTTATTGATGTTTAGAAGATGTCTTGCTGTATAGGTGGCACAAACAACTAATCTAATAGTATATGAAATGATTACAAGTAGGCCTTCAGGCTATACTAGACCTACAGAATATAACGCAGTGACTGTTAGTTGCCCTAAACTATTGACTAATCACATGCCTAGTCATTGGGTGGAAACTGGCACCATTTTGAACAGAGGTCATGTGACCTTTGAAGACGTACCAGCTCTCACCGATATTAAATTACCTGTCCAAAATAAAACCAGAAGTTTGTTAGTGTTTCAATTAATTAAATAGAACTAATTAGTAGGTCAAAACCACCTTGCTTTATAATAGTCCCTTTGTTCATGATATAATAATGTAATCTGGAAACACATTATACTTTCATAAGTTGGTTAAATAATATATACAATGGTTAGTTGACTTGGTGATACCTGTCACAAGATATTTAGGTTACGCCAAAATCCTCCTATTGTATACACTCACAGATACACTGTAGTAGCTTGGTGATAAATGCTTCGGATAGAAATAACAGACTATTCTTGTGTGTAGATTTCAAGGATGACTGAAATGATCTCTTGAAAAGCTGTTAAATCACTGACCATATTCATGTCGAGGGTTGAGCGCCAGAAGGCCGTAACTCCAAAAAATGCTATTCTGAGATAATCAACTTTCAAATATTCGGGACTCATTACAATACACTGTAGTACCCAACTTATAACTCTAGTTTAAGTCAAATTAAGAGTGTTTATGAGTTATCTCTTTATAGTTCTGAAAATCTAGGTTATATGGGTTATTTTGGTACCAAAATCTCTTTTTGCCGAAAAGTTGAGTTACGTCCTTCTGGCGCTCAACCCTGATGTTTTTAAATTTGAGACAATGTAGCCATCTTTATTGCTTTTATAAATGTAAAATGTAATATTATATCAAGATCATAATTATGAGTCTTCATCTGAGTGTAACTTAAGAATACCGTCACTGTTGATCATTTACAGTAAGAGTCTCCTGGTCCCATTGATATCATTAGGCCAACATTTTTTTGTAATGTTGTGCTCGACTGCCCGCTCGTCAGATTTATGGGCGCTCCAATTTTTTTTTCCCCAATTTTTTTAAATTACAGTTTTAATGGCATTGAATATTAAATTAAGTGTTTATAATATGTGAGACTCTTAGAGTGATTACAACTTCTTGTTAATAAATAAAAATAAATTAAATTTTTTAAAAAATCTGACCGCCCGCCCCTCCTCTCTGAAAGCTGTGGAGGACAACATTACCTTTTTTTTTTTGGGGGGGGGGGGGGGCCTTATGGCGAAGGGCATACTCACAGTATAGGGGTATACTGTTACTACTCTAAAATCTGGTAAAGGCCTACTTGCTACATGTACTTTACAGCCACTTAGTTCAAAATAACAGTCAACTTTGTAAAAAGATTATGTTACAGGTATTCTAGTCTGTGTTCATTTATTCATATCAGATACAAAAATAAACATACAAAATTATGGAACAAACCTCTAGAAAATACCCATCATTTTATGTGGGGGATATGTTTTTACATGCTACCAAGGTTTAGAGGGGGAACAGTTACAGGCTCTATTGAGGAGGCACGAGTCTAGTGTCAGCTAACATTTTGTAAGGCTGTTGACAAATGAAAAACGAAACATGTTCTACAGTCGAGTCCTGCCTGACCATCCCATTATTTAAAATTTTGAAAAAGCTTTGTGAAACACAAAACACTATCAAATTACTTTCGAATGAAATCAGGGAAAAAATGAAAAATAAAAGTTTGATTGGTCTGTCTGCCCAAAGAACATTTTTCTTCTTCTTTCATTGTCAAAGTGCTACACATGTTTGAGGGGTGCCACAATGTCTTCAATTCCCCCCATAACCCCCCCTCCCCCACCCACCATTAAGTAATTTGGCTTAAATTTCAATCCTGGATCCGCCACTGTTGTGCACATCAATATGTTGCAATTATTGAAATACATGCCAATGTCATGGATGGAATACAATGAATGAACTTGGTATAATGTGCAGGGGGGGGGGGGGAGTAGCAACCTTTTCCCACGCTCCACTTTCCCCAGTCAGCTCAAGCCCACCACATTTTGTCCCCCAAACAATTGACATGTTGTCTTTTTAAGTCAAAATTGGTCTGAAATGTCTTATTCAGAACAATTTTATCTAATTTCAGGCAATTGTTACAATAAAAGCCACCCCCCCCCCCCTGATGCTGGTACCCGCCACTGATTTAGATGCTAAAATGTTTCTTGACGGAATACTTTGAGAAAAACCTTATATTGTTGTCACGCCTGTACGAACTGCATGCACTGTCATAATACAAATCCCTCCCTACTATAATAGATAGATAGAGTATAGAGCATCTTCTTTTTTAACACTACTTTTCAGAGCCTCTTCATATTCTGAGCTCACTAATTTAACATCTGATAACCTGCCAGCATTGTCAACCAAGACACAGTCTTTTGCCGCGAGGCCCTGCGAGACATCCTCAGAGCTCATCATGAACTCAGCATCTGAACAGGGACCATATGTCTCAACCGATGGACTCTCTTTCTTAATGTAAATTTCCGATACGTCTTTGACATTTGTATTATTATTCATCTCCGAGCTCACCAGTTCTACCTTGGACATTACACCGTTTGTGTCAACCAAGACTACTTTCTGCTTCTTTGAGATATCATAGTCATTCGAACAGTCCTGATGGGATGTATTGACTAAGGTACAGTTGTT
>CM069458.1:10795956-10817759 GCA_035610835.1 Ophiura sarsii | reverse complement strand
ACAACTAGGAAACAAAATTTCCAGCGATGCTCATTGCCCACCAGTAGCAGTACACACATGCAATTGGTGAAGCATATCCAGTATGTATGGTTCAAAGGACAATTTACTAGCTAGTATAGTAGCCTAGTATAGTAGTGGTCCTGAAATGTTTAAGAAACAAGTTAATTGCCTCGGGAGCTTTTGGGGTTGAATCAGTTTATGTTGTGTACATCCAACAAGTTTTACAACTAAGCTTCTCTAGGATTTTGTTTGTTTGGGGAAGGGGGGGGGGGGAATGAGCGGGAGGGAATGAGCGGGAGGGAATGAGCGGGAGGGAATGAGCGGGAGAAGTCCTAGTATCTCTGTCTGAAATAGCAATAGTTGACTCAACGTTCCTTACTAACCATGCTAATAACTGTCCCTAATCAAGATCAATCATAATATTATTACTTATTATTAATAAGTAAATGGTTTGCTTCGTTACTCTTATTAATATACATAACAAAAAACATACTTTTTTTGAGAAAATTATAAGTTTGTTCAATGTTTTTAGAAATTTATAACATAGGACTTCTAGATGACTTCCCACCAGCCACCACGACTGCCTTCAGTCAACAAGGTTAGAACCAGGAAAGGTGAGAGGGTTGGTTAGAACAAATTCATAATGGAGCAAAACCTGTTCATAGCAAACATTTACTAATGTGAATTTACTCATGTTTTCCATCTGGGCTATTGAAATGGCTGTGATATCATAATTATGTATATTTGCACTAAATGAATCACTGATCCATTTAAATATGGATTGTGAATGCAGACATGTGACGTCGGGAACATTGATTTGCTGTGAGATAGTAGTACTTGGTATGATATAATGCTTTTCAGTGTCACTACAATTAAATGCTTACAAATTTGATCTCTTTTGTTTTCAACCCCCCCCCCCCCCCCCCCCCCCCCTTTAAACCAATCAGACATTATGTTTATCAATATGAAGAAAAAGTAGGAGATGGTTATTTTTGAATGAGGGTGAAAAGGGGTTGAGGGGAGTAATGTAGATTATTACACATGGTCATTGACCAGGCCTGGAAATAACACCGCCCGCCTGCCCATAGCTCAGGTAACTTTTGTGTCGGGCTGGTGAAGATACAGAAGTACCTGCCCAACTGGCGGGTAACATTTTCGAACTCACAGTGTATTAAACTTGTGTTGCACTGGCTGGTGGAATTTCTGTCGGGCAGGTACTTGCCCAAACTCTCCAAACTCATTATAAATGTGGTTGGCATTAGTGGAACAGATTTTGAGAGGATGGGCAATGTTGGTTTCCCAGCAAGCTAACCCAAATTTCCCTCCAAAATGGAAAATTTCCCACTATTTCTTGTGTATTTCTTCATATGGAAGAGCCAAATTCCCCTCCAAATGCTCAAATTTCCCAGCAAGGAGCTTCCCAATTTGCCTATTTTTTTCCAGGCCTGGCAAGGGACATGAGTTATGCTTTATTCCTAGGCTTTCATTAAACAAGGGATGTGAAAATCTCCAATTGATACACTCTGCATGCAGACTCATTGTGTGAACAATTAATTATAGGATCGCAAATTCTGAGAGTTGATGATATACAGTGGGTACTACTTACAATCTTACATTAAACCCTAACTCTACTACACCATACGGCAACTGTGCGGAAAAAGTGTTTCTATAACCCGGCGTGCAGGTTTTTTGGCTACAAAACGGACCCATGCTATATGTGACGCCGCATGTCAAAACCAGGCACAATTGGGCAGGAGTTCAAAATTGAGTTATTGATGTATTATACAAATATAGGCTTTGTGCTTTACAACACCACTTGTTTTATTGAAATCGGACATTCCTAACTCGAGTTGTAACATTTTGAATTTTGACTGTCTGAAATGTAAAAAAATAGAAAACGTCCATTAAAATTTGCATAAAACAAAGTAAAAAATAAAGAATAAATAAGAATAAACAATTAAAAATATTATTTCCCGAAGAAATTTCAGTTTGAAATTTGTACAGCTCTTTTTTGATGTGGCTAGCATTTTGAAATCATGAGAATCTAAAAATTGACAAAAATAACCCCCAATTATGTTTTGGCATTTTTCTCCATTCATAACTCTGCCCAATTCCGCCTGGTTTTGATATGCAGTGTCGCATATAACGATGCGAATATACTCGCCGAGTGTCGACTGGGAGCCGTGGTGTAGTGGCTAGGATCTGGGCCCTGATGCTGGAGGTCCGTGGTTCAAATCCCGGGGGGATCGGGGTGACCTTTCTGGTGAATTTTGGGTGCCGGAAAAAAAATTCTGTTGCCGTGTGGTGAAATAGAGTTAGGGTTATACAGTAAAAAAAATAATTTTTTTTTCATTCCAAATTTGGTAATTTTCATCATATATAACCCTAACTCTACTACACCATACGGCAACTGTGCGGAAAAAGTGTTTCTATAACCCGGCGTGCAGGTTTTTGGCTACAAAACGGACCCATGCTATATAACGAGGCGAATATACTCGCCGAGTGTCGACTGGGAGCCGTGGTGTAGTGGCTAGGATCTGGGCCCTGATGCTGGAGGTCCGTGGTTCAAATCCCGGGGGGATCGGGGTGACCTTTCTGGTGAATTTTGGGTGTCGGAAAAAAAATTCTGTTGCCGTGTGGTGAAATAGAGTTAGGGTTAACACATTACATTTGGGTGCGATCATTAGAATGAATACACTCTGACGTCACTGCACAGTGTAAGATAAATGTATATCCGCAGATCTTGCCTAAATGAGGTAAGGCCATGACAAAACCCAACCCTGTTCTACTGTTTCTACAGGCTGCCCCCTCCCCCCCCCCCCCCCCCCCCCATTTTTGTTTATAGACATTTTTTAGATTTAAAAAAAAAAGGTGTGAAATAGTTTGAAAATTGGCTGGAAAATAACCAAAATAATAATAAATATAGCGTACTGCTCGATTTTTGTGCGTGTGCCGGTTTGGGGGACGCGAACTTCCCCTTCCCCTGCTGGGATACAGATCTGTACTTCGGTCGAGATAATTTCAATTTCAATATTTTGGTCAATATTGGCACATTTTGTTGTCTGTGTTTGCTTGCTTGGTGGCAGCTGGATGTTCTGTTGCCGCGCGCACCTGAGGAGGTCATCAAAGCATTTATTGCAGTGATATTCACTGATGATTGTGATGAGCTCTCTGTGATATAGTGACCTTCAAAAAAACTTAAAACACAATAGCATAAACTGTAGAGCTTCATGGCTAACTATAGCTGCAATATATTGCAATACGAAGTATAGGACAGTTTATAATTCATCTTGGAGGCAATGTTTTGGCTATATTCATGGCCAGATATTGACCATGAAAGAATCGTACTTCCATGTATTGACTAAATGTATACTTCATTCAACATCTCTGACCATGAAGCTGATCAGCAGTAAAGTTGTGTGTTCTATAATTATGTTTCTTATTGTTTTTCAAGATAGCTATATTTACTATATTTCTTATTGTTTGTCAAGCAGCCATATTTAAGACAATGCCAAAATAAATTCATTTCTGGCTAAATAGTGACTATTTTACAGAAATTGTGTATGCAAAAAAATAAGTATAATTAATATAATTAATTAATGTCAAAAACAAAATTGCATATATAATTAATTCAGTGTTTCTAGAACTTTATTTAAAAAAATAGTACTTTTCCCCCTCCCCCGATACGCACAAAAACATAGCCCCGGGGGTTAGGGTTAATAAATGTCAATTTTTCATGTTCATTTCCTAACCCTACTGAAACTTACAAAAACTCACAGAATTGGTCAAAAGATTCCTTAGGACCATGCACATACAGCTATCTCAGCGATTAAAATTGACATGTTATGCGGGGTCACTAGGGGTCATTGACCTATACAGGGGTAAAACGTGAGATATGCTCGGATTAGGACCGGACTAGTTTCATTCTTTTAGATTTGATGAGACAAGAAAAAAAGTCAATTATGATTTTGGGGTCAAAGGTCAGGAACAGGTTAGTAGAGGTCATTGAAGTTTCTTGCAGACCCATCTACAAAATGCTTCTTCTCCTACAGTTTACATGCTACAATCACCAGACTTGGTCAGTAGGACCCTCTCCCAGATCTTCATTACAGGATCTCACAGTTTGAGGTCAAAGGTCACAGAGGGTTCACTAGGGGTCAAAACATGATTTTCCCTTAAAATGACCTTGCAATTTAGTGAAATGACCTAGGATCGTCAAAATCGGTTAACATATTCCTTATGATCATATGCATATATAATAGTTCGGGTTTTTAAAATCAAAATATATTTGGGGTCACTAGGGGTCAAAATGTTGATTTTCTTACCATATCACTTAAAATGCTTCTTGTCTCAGAGGAAATGGCTGATGAATGTCAGAATTAGTCAAAAGATTCCTTGGGTCCATGCACATACAGCGATTTGAGCGTTTAAAATTGGCGTGTCGTATGGGGTCAAGAGGGGTCATTGAAATTTACATTGGTAAAACTCAAGACATGCTCCGAATTAGATCGGACCTGTTTTATTTTGTTTGGTTCGATAAGGCAAGAAAAAAAGCCAATCATCATAACCAGGTCAAAGGTCAAGAAGTGGTCACTAGGGATCATTTTTCATAAAAATCAAGGTGCCTTGGTCTTAGACCAGAACTAGATCTAGTTCCCACTCCTATCTACCCTGACACAATTTTGCAATAAACAGGCAATTATACTTTAAAAAAAAAGGAAAGCCACTTTGTAAGATAGACTTAGGCGGGGAAGAAAAAAAACTGACCAACCAATTGTTGTTATTGTTGAATTTTTGATTGTTGATTTTTTTTTTACAATTTGTTTGAACATTTTTTTTGAAAATTGTCGGAAAATTAACCAAGGTGTCCACAAAATGTGTTTGAAAATTCACACAAAAACCCACCCGACCAGGCCTCGAAATAAGGAGGGCCCTCGGGTCAAAAGCCCTAAAAAAATAGTGAGGACCCTTGACTCTTCTATCATGGGGGTCCTCAGGACCCACAAAAATAAAATACATACAGAAAATTGTGTGCATTTTTTTAAACAAAAGATGTTGCTGATGACATATCCTATGATGTAGTACTTTAACATTAACAGCAGGGTTTTAAATATGGGGAATCCACATTATGTTATGATATATGTACATGTTATCCAGACATCTTGAATCCAAAAGTAGCCCCACTCATGTCGAATTTCAAATGTTTTGGACCCTTGAAAATAAGTGAGGACCCTTGGAATTTCAGAGGCAACGGTCCTCTGGACCCTTTGATTTTTATTCTTATTTCGAGGCCTGCACCCGACCGACCCTACCTGAGAGGTTCGTTTGCCTGTAGAACAGCCTAAATATTCTATGAATCATACTCATTGCATATTTACATGTTGGAGCAAGTAATCTACAAGCTCTAATATGAGGTCTTCACTCACCAAAGACCGTGACGGTCTTTGTCTCCACACATTGAATCTAATGGTCACGTTTTACAAACACACCTCATCTATTTTTAAGTAAAATGGCATATTTTAAATACAATGTGTGTGACATTGTCAGGTATAGTAATTAAAAGGCTCCTATCAATGTGAATTTTGTCAGGAGACCAGAAATGCAATATCAATTCATTAATAACAATCTTGTGATTTTCATAAAGGATAATAACCAAACTCCATTGATTGATGAAATTACTCATTGTGTTTTCAAGGGTAATGGTACTTATATTGGCTATACATACATGTGTAAGTGGCTTGTTGAGTTATGAAGAGGTGACTTGCAGTTGAATAATGTCCATATGTTGCTCTGTGTGATAAACAAAAGGTGCCCCTTTCTCACCTTCATATCAAAGAAGATTTTAAAGACACCACCACAATGCATTGCGATTTTGCAAAATGCCCTTAATCTGGTCTCCAATTCGTCTCGGTTCCCATAGACATGTGCACTCAATCATGGCTTCATAGTGCGTTCATCGTTGGAGCTCTTATAGGTTCTAGTTTACATCAATGAATAAATTACTTATCAGTGTTCCTTTTTCTTATTTCTCGAATGCATCGTGTGAAAAAAGCTTTAGTTGTCTGGCGTTCGCGCAATGCATTGTGGGAAGACCTTAAAATCTTCTTTGACTTCATATAAAAGCTGGACTTGTTTTCACTCTGTTTTTGCCGACAAATATTATTGACAGACCAACCACAACAAGACAAATTTGGTTAATGTCAATTTGAGTAATGTTTCTAGTGTGATTTATAACAGTTTAAAAGTAATATATTCAAGCAAATGTATTCATTCCAAGCAGAAAATAGTAATATTTTGACAAATTGGGTAAAATTTTAAAAATCTTAATAAAAAAAAGGGCCCTTATTTGTGAGATTTTAGGGTCGGTCATGAGGGCAACGCGACAATTTTGTTTTTTGCCTTATATTCAGACAAAGAAAAGAAGTTCAAAGGGTCATTGACTTCAGTTTTTAATCCATTTGTCAGAATTTGTCAGAATTTGTTTAAAAAGAAAAAGGTCAAATCTCAAGAAATAAGACCCATTTACTTATCAAAATATTCAGAGATGGCATAAAAAAAGGGGGTCATTCATCTACCATAGGGGTAAAAATGCTCCCCCCCCCCCTCTCCCGTGGTATGATTTCATCAGAATCAGTTGGATCGGAATACAAAGTTTTTCTGTCTTACATGTACATGTGTTATATAAATGTCATTCGGTGTGTTTTTACTGGAGCTCTTTTCCGGATCATAACAGACCAAAGCGGATCGAAAGCCCAGTGAAAACAGAAGTGGATCATCGGTTGCGGGGTCTCTACGGCATCCATGATCTACTTACCTAAACAGGTAGATCATAATGGAATGCGGACAGTCCGCCCAGTAGAAACATGCCATATCACTGGTTGCTGGATCCACCGGAAGTGAGAACCAGTCATTTTTGCAAATTTGGTATGATTTGTAACTTTTTGTTATTGTTGTGCTGTATGTATGTGGATATCAAGCAAAATTGTTTTAATTTTCATCTTTCAAATTGGTTGATCATCCGGTTAGTTCGTTAAAAAGCTTTAATAGGGAATGACATGCTTTTTGGCTAATCAGTGGAAACAAGCTGTGTCATGGAGGATTGGCCTTGAGCAGTGGCGTACCCAAGGGGGTCCAGGGGGCCATGGCCCCCCCCCCCCTGAAATAACCCCGTCGGTAAAACGACCCTCCGTCGGTAGATTTGCGATTTTGACCATGCGATTTTTTTCTTCGGCCGGTTATGCGGACAAGTTCATCCCTACCCCCCTCCCCTCCCACTTATCAACATTTCAGCTGCTGACGGGGAAAAAAATGGGCATGTTTTACGATTTTTTTTGGGGAGTCTGTAAAAATAAATTGTCGGTACATCATGCCTCTCGTCGGTACAACTATGATCGTGCCCCCCCCCCCCCCCCCCCAGTTTGCAAAAGCTGGGTACGCCGCCACTGGCCTTGAGCACCCAGAAAATAGTGCCTGGAGAAAGCCAATACGTCCAGTTAAAACACACAGTAATTCAACTTTAAAATAGCAGTTCTTTGCTGGTAGACCCAGCTTCTTCATGTAATCATGTCAGGATATGTTTTATGCTTTATGTTTTCGCTCAGAATACTTCCACAGAGATGGGATTTTTCATTCCGGAAATTAGGCCATTAAAAAGAAAATCCGGATAGAAAAAAAAATTTTTTTCTTCTTTCTTTTTTCTTAATTTTTGTTTGTTTGTTGTTGGCATTTCCGGAATCGGATGATGATATTTCAGCATAAAAAGAATCAAAACATGTTTTTAGGGGGGTGATACTCTATATCCCTGGACCCCCGGCCGTGAGGTGCGAGAGCTCCGCTCGCTACGCTTCGCCCTTCGCAATTTTTCAGGAAATCTCTCAATCACTCACATCTCTGCTTCCAGTAGTTTCCATTGTGAATCCCCATGGGGCACTAGTAGTATAGTATTGCTGGTACCAAGGCATTAAAGTCTTTGCTGGTACTAATGTGTGTGTTTCTGATTCTTTCATGGTGTGTTGGGGACCCGGTTGATTCCCCGACGTCCGCTTTGCTCATTTATTTGACCTGTTTGTTCCCTCTGATAGATTTTTTCACAAAACCACCCGCCCCTTCCCCCACTCCTGCGACTTAGGGTTAAGTCATCTTGAATCATGGGGAGTTGGGGTTAAGTCTTCTTGATTTAAGGCTTAACTTTCAGAGTCAAATACCATACTTCCCAACATTTTAAAAATAAATGGCTGTTTTTCGAAGAGAATGTAGTGTGTATGTCAATAGCTTCAGACATGGATTGGGTTTTCATATATACTTTGTACTTTCATTAATGAAGTTTTATATTAAATATAGCCTATAGGTTGTTATAACATTGCCAGATTACTAGCTTCATGGTCAGATAGAGAATCCAAGATGGCTGTCTATCAAGCACCATCCCACCCATTGCATACACACCATGTCTTATAGAACACACCACACAAAGCGCATCATGCATTGCAGGCTGCAATGGTTTCGTTAGATGCTGGCTTGTTGAGGGGAAATATTATGTACATGTAAGGTCATATTTTATCTCCCTGTTTAACTGTTTGCCTCGATCCTGCTGTGAATATAACACATGTACCAGTGCTACGTTGCATGGTACTGTGTACAGAGACCAACTGTATGTGTGTGCGTGTGGGAGTCTTGACATAGAAGAGAAGTGCATGTCTGCCATAGCGCTTAAAGGTTGCTACCTGATCTAATCATTCACGATCGTATGCATTACAGCTGTGTTTTGTGTGTGTGTGTGCGAGAAAGCATGCTTGGTGAGCCAGTCAGCTTGCTTGCCAGTACCCAGGCAAGCGAGTCAATTATCATATTCCTGGCGGGGTCAGACAACAGCTCTGACTGATATGACGGACTGACTGGATGGCTTCCATCAGTCGCTGCCACTGCAATGCAATGCATTGCAAATGCAAGAATCCCACAACTGACACCAACTGCGCACACAGAGCGGCCATGACTGAATGCTGAGTGTAGGGTTGGTTATCACACTCCCTCCCTGTGTACCATGCTAGCAAGCGGGCAAACTGAGGTTCATTAAGGACTTGTGTCAAGCACACAAGATTGCTTTTGGCATGGCTTCAGTCAGTATACATTAGCGTTGGCTGTGATGCATACTATCATGGCGGGCGGATGATATGGCATTGCCATGCAGTAGGACATATGGGTAGAGTCAGGAAGTTCCTGTATTATAAACATGACTGCTTTGGATCTCTCTCCAGATTGAGTCACCCCCAACCATCCAAAAACAGGATATTATATATCAGTCCTGTTATATAGCTAAGAGTTTTTGGAATGGTTTCAACTATATACCGCCTCCCCCACCCCAGCCATTCCTATGGGTATATAGAGCAATGGGCATTTTTAAAGAACATAGAATGTATAGATTTCAGAATAATTCTAAACCCGTCCACTGCACCCTTCAGATACTGTACATTTTACAAAATTAAATGCTGTAAATAGCACAGTGGGTGTGAAGGGCATTCTGTAATGATGCCTAGATTTCTATGTAAAATTTTACTTTAATACTAATAGGTTTGAAGGATTCAAGAAAGTTCATAGTTACATGTTCCTAAATAAAGTCCTGATATAACCGAATCAGAATTCTGGAAACTGGTCAAGTACAGTCATGCATTTCCTGGGGGTTCCCTTCCCTTCTATAGAGTGTTTCAAAGAATTGGGTGATTGGTATCATGGCAGATGTGCTGACTGCAGAATTCGTAACACAGACTTTTAAAACAAACAGGACGTCTTTGGAGTTGCAATTTCTCAAACAAATTCTGTAGGACAATTCATTGAATTAAACATTATCAGACAACCGCATTTTCTCAAAAACTAAAAGCCAATACTGATTAAATTTCATATTATATTCAAGATATCATTTTGTTGTATTGCAATTAAGGTGGCTCCCGTGATTGAGTAGCGCCTGTCTGTGTTAAAATAAAATAGTATCTGCATGTCATCCATCAAATTGATCTGATGACGTAGTCTCCATGGCAAACATGGACTGGTGATAAGTCTAATGACTCACTTGACAAAGACACCCGTGTTTGTAGCATGCAGGCAATGCATACTAAACCAGCTTGGGGAGGGCTGAGTGGCGTTGTCAGACTAGACAGACCTCAAGTCTTGAAGCTTGCGATATCGGAACGTTGCAATTTTACTAAGAGGCCCCTGCATGTGTACGGTAAATCAAATTGCTCTGCCTGAAATCAGAATGGTTGCCGTGTTGTGTCTTGTGCGTTAAATAAGTCTATGGTTTAATCAAAAGAAGGAGTGAGGCATGCATATACTGGTTATTTTCAGCAGTGTGTACTGCTTCCTGGTCGAGAGTGTAATTATTATCCTTAACAATCGTATGCTTTTATTATTTATAAGTGACTTATGAATGGATGGATTTAATTTGAAATTGAAGCAGAGTTGCTGATTATTTGTGAAGTGTATTCTGTAGTGGTTCTTATTCCAAGTTGTTCAAATTGTACATGCTTGCCAAGAGGAAGAAGGATATAAGGTTCATTTATTCTTTTTTTCATTAGATTGCAGTACTTTTGGTGTAAAATAAATTAATCAAGAAATATTGAAAAGTAAGAACATCTTGTTATATTGGTTTCCACATGTTTCTGATTTGTAATTCACAAACATTTTAATATTAAACGTCACCGATTGTGTTCAGTAAGCTCCATCAATTCAATTTTCTTTCAAAAATCATGTTGCCTGTGTTGCGAGTCTTGACTTCAGCTGACCATTTTACAGTATTTTCTTCACTGAATAGGATAACATGCATGCATTTATGTCTGAGAACCTAACCTACATCTCTATGGCATACTATGTGTGCAGTCGTATTGTAGTTCAGACATTTTAATTCTGTAGCCTTTTCTTTGCCAACATCATCAGATTATTTGGACAAAGATGACACTAATGACGTCTGCTTGGGTTTATTTATGTCATTATCTGAACAATTTTGGTATAAATGGTACATAAGAGGAGAGAGACCATGAGATCTGAATAGTCAAAATATCTTAATTTTCAGTTGAATCCTGTTTTTGGACGTTGAGAATGGATCTGTTTTTAGAAAGGATGTTATTGGTCGAGATCATATTGTCATGGCGATTGTTGCCACGCACACCATATGGCAACCAAAATCTGATAATTTTTTATCTGGTTGTGTATCATCCCTGAGTATATAAATAATAATAATATTGCGGTAGCTGTGTGTATCTTCACACAGTGCATGGCAGGCGGGTAGGCAGCCTTGCTCGAGAGACTCACTCACTAACATCCTGGTACTTCTTTCAAGCATTATTTGCATTTAGCTGGGTGATCGCTTCTCGGAGACAGACGTCAGCTAGCTCTATCTTGCGCAATGGCAAGCTTGCTTTTCACTTTGATAGAGTGCTGCGCATTATAATCATTTCATTGAAGATGAGGTGTGGTTGTATGCATGCTAGCTCTCATGCCAGATCCCAGGGCACTTTTAAACTGCGATGCTTGCTTGGTCTGTTTATAGTTGTACATTACGAATGGATGTATAGGTGAAATGGAGAAGTGATGTGATTGTGAAGGGCTATAATGAGATGAGCGCTGCTGTGTCATGAATGACTGGGTATAAATTCTCCACACTGTTTAGCTTAATAAGGTCTGAAGCCTGAATGCAGGGCATAGTTTACAAGCACAGTCTTTTCCGGGGAAGGGGGCTCTTGTCTTTTTGTTTAGGGCCCACCTTTATGGTTCTCAAAAGTTTTAACAGATTTTGGAGTTTTATGGGGAATTTTAAAGAACTCATATTTTTTTGAGGGATGTGTTGTCTTGGTGAAATTCTTAAATTTATAGAATGCATTTCAGCTATTTAAAGTAGCATAGGAAACAGGGAAAGTGAGCACCAAGAGGGTTGGTTTTTACCGTACATACTATTACTAGTTAGTACATTCAGGGCCAGTGCATGAACAATGGCATAATCCACAGGGGGAGGTAGGGGGCATTTCCTTGACCCTCTGTTGATCCAAATTGACAGAAAGTGTCAACCAGATAGAACAAAATTACCCCCTCCCATTTGGTGGAAGATCCCCCTCACACACAAACCCCCACACAAAGACCTTCACACATACAATCGATAACGTCTTACATCACATCGGTTGGGTTCTAATCATACACATGTTTTAAATACGCTGTATATAACATATTATAAACTGATGACGCATCACAAGTGGTACTTAACTCTTCTTATTCAACATTGCATTAATTTGTGAAGCACTTAAACAAGAGTGGTCCATTGTTTCTTGGGAATCAGCAGTGCCATATTTAAATCAGAAAGTGAGAGAGAGGAGAGAGATGGAGATCGCTATCACATCTGTCACTAAATATGTCATAAAATTATTGTTAAAGGAGGTGTCCCACAAGCATAAAAGTGTGCATTATACATGTATGTTAGAAATATAACTATCGAGCCCAACTTTTGTAATTATATTGAACAAAACACCACACTTACGACAAAAACAAATAAAAACCGCAAATCTCTCAACATGCACTTTTTAAAAATCGCGGCGATCGAAAGTCCCAGTGTCGATGATGTCATAATTATACTATGCACATGCGCAAATTTGAGCACCGATACCCATGACGTCATCGACACCGGGACTTTCGATCGCCGCGAATTTTAAAAATTGCATGTTGAGTGATGGCAGTTTTTATTCATTTTTGTGACTAGTATGGTGTTTTGTTCTATATAGTTACGTAATTCCGGCTCGATAATTTGTTGTCTCACAAATAATGCTCAATGTTGTGCTTGCGGGACCCTTCCTTTAACTAAATATATGAGTTATAGTTTTGTGAGTTCTAAGACATACTGATTTCAACCCTCGTCCTACTAAGTGAGGGTGGGGGCCTAAGGATTTTCACTGTCGGCACATCATGTGTCCTCGGCATGTTAATCATACACCAGCTCGCGGCAAGTGTCGAGGCGTAGCGCAGAGGACCATGAATTTAGCAAAATCCTCCTGGATAAATATCTGGGAAATCACAATGTAATGAGCGCCCACCCAAAATGACTTCGCTAAAGCGCCAGAATACAGTACTTATAATAATCCTGTCACCTGGATGATAATAACTTTATTCTCTAAATAAAGGCCGAAACTATCAGGGCTGTCACTAGCCAAAATTTAGTGGCGGTAAATTTTACTGACGGCGAACGGAATAAGTGTTGCAAACGAAGTGCAGTGGATCATGACATGGGGTCTAGAGGCATTCTTAATGGTTTTTAGGGGTTATTAATGCACTTTGAGGGTTCTTGCCACATAATTTCTTGTTTTATGAGGCAGTTTAATGATTTTATCCACAAATTGTTTAAAAATAAAAAAAAATTTTTTTAAATTTATTTTTATTTTTTAGTGCCGGTTTTTTTACCCTTTTTTTTTAAGAGTGCCGGTCGGCAATCGCGAGTGCCGGCTCCTCCCGACCGGCGCCGACCAGCGTAGTGACGGCCCTGGAAACTATATACAAGACTGTCATGTAGCGTAATTGCGCAGACAATATACACGACAGTTGTTAACGCATGAGCAGATGCAAATTGAGTATTAAAAAACTGTCGTGTAGCGAAATTGCAGACTATGTACACGACGGTCTTCAACTTAATGCAAATTGAGTGATGACGACAGACTGTCATGCAGCGAAAACGAAGCTCAAGTACAGTGTGTGGGTAAGGCGAAGTAAAAATATTAGAACATGTTTAGCGTGGGGACTTTTTCAAAACATAGGATGAGGCCTTTTAAAAAAATTGCCCTTGTCTAACGATATCAAACCTTGAGGAGGAGGTGGCCTCTTTTAAATTAGACTGTTTTTATGTTGTGGTTCAAAGGGGTTGGTCACCACAGAACTTGTTTAAAATGCTTAAAATAAATAAGTACCAGGGGTTGTTATTTTCTTTGGTAGGGGGGGGGGGGGCGGGTGGTCCCAAAAATGTTCTTTATTGTCGTCATTCTTTTACCCCCCACCCCACCCCAAACGAAAACGATTAATTTTATGACCACTCCCTAACACACAAAGATGTTTACAAGATCTTTAAATAAGGCATATCTAGTTCAGGTTATTGGAGAAACAGTCGGAAACATCTGAACAAAAAGGTTATGACTGAAATAAAGAAAAAAACAAAAGAAAATTGAATATGAGCCAAAGAATATGAGGGCGGGGACGCTTGTTTATTTTTATTTTGGCCTTATAAAACTCTTAGCAAAATAATCGATTGTTAAACAATTACTTCAACATCATTTTCGTTTTTCACAAAGGAAATCGATATCACTCCAGTCACTACTACAATGGGTGCTTGATGTCACGTGTACATGTAGACCTAATGTCACACTCTGTGAGCCAGTCACTAAATACCTTTATGTATTTTAGTCTCAAGCCACAGTATTCTGCTCTAAACACTTAACAGGGCACCCAAAATAGTAATTAATTAATTTTGATAAATTAGATTATTTATAGGACAATGTTAGCTTCACTTTATCCACTCCCAGACACCCATCCTCTCCCGAAACGGACAACAAGAAGTCACACAAGAAGTCGGGCCTGGTCCCAAGTCTATCTTATACACCACGGTCTTACCGTCCGTCTTTCCTGCAGCCGGAAACCCTCTGAACAGGAATCACAGGAGAATTTACGAGGATTTATGTTTCGTCGTGTATACACTCTTTACGAAATCGCAAAAAGACAGTGGTGTATAATAGTCACTCCCCTAACTAAAACCTTAGATTGGTGTAAATCATCTTACTTTAGGACCATCTTGGCTTTTGATTTACTGCACATATTGATATCTCTGATAGAGCAAGCATCAATGATAATGACAGTCTGCTGTCATTTTGTATAGGAGTACATGTAGGTTTGTCAGTTACATGATTGATCCTGTTATATCAGCCATCCCAACAGACCAAGAGCCAGCTTCAACCAATACACCTAAGCGAAAGGTTTTGTAGGTTAAAAGTATACAAAGGTGTATGATATATGTAGCTCACAGGTGATCTGTTACCTAACTGCAAATGAGGCTGATTCAAGGGATAGGCTCTGATTTTAGCTTCTGATATCAGAATGAAATATACAGTGTTTCTAAAATACAAAAAAAATACAAAATGTTTATTGTTGTAAATGTAAACACCTGCAATATAAAGGTGAAAACTTGTTTCCTACATTATATGTTAATTTCATTGAGATATCTATTTTTGTTCTTGTGTGGCAAGACTTAATCGAAATCTACCATCTTTACCAACATTTCTGTATTTTCCATCAGAATGTCCGATTTTCAAAATCTAACATTCTTATGAAATCTGGGCGTTTGCGCAAGATATATGTGAGGGGGGAGGGGCGGTTGTTGTTGTTATGACATGGTTATTCCCAAAACCGACAGTGTCAAGTCTCAACAGACATGAAACTAATATGGGGAGGGGGATTCCCCCCCTCTATGACACTAATATAGGGGTAGAATCCCTTTCCCCCCCCCCCCCCCTCCCCCTCCCCCTCTGGTTACAATTTCCTTCTGCTAGCTTTGTATGCCGCGCTATCGCCCGGGCTATCTTGTGCCACGCTCAGGCGTGCGATGAACTGGCAAGTACACGGGTTTGATTCCCGGCGCATGCGCCCCATGCGGAGATTGATTTTCCCAAATTGACCTGTTTTTTACCCTTATAGTTTCATTGCCAAAAACATGCCCGGGGAGTAAAGGTTAACCCTAACCGATTCGGGCACTTTTTAAGTTTTTATCAGACAGATTCTTTTTCTGTGCGGAGAAAATTTACCCCAAAAGTCACCGATATCTTCCGGGATTTGGACCACGGACCTCCAGCACCAGCGGCGAGCGATTCCCCACTACACCACGGGTGTTAAGGCAACTTGGCCGAGTATATTCTGCCGAGTATATAGCCTGGGTCCATTTTATCCTTGAAAAACTTGCACGCCGGGTGGTACATAGAGATTTACTCGTTGGATTCTCTTGGGTACAGCAGGGTTAGGGTTAATATACAGCTTAACTTGGACCATTGTATGTGTCAGCCAGCAGGGAGGTCACGCTGCATGTCAGATTTTGTTATACGCAAGAAAACAATGGAGTATCAGTGTCTGCAATATTTGCTAGAAATAGCTTCGGAAAATGGTCTATTTGGGCATCTCAAAAACTGAGAAACGTGTTAAAAATCCTGTAGAATTTTAGAGGAGGGTCATTGACATCTACAGAACTGTAAAATGTATAGTATTAAACACGTTTTGTGACCAAATTTATGTCGTAAAATGTTGGAAAATTCACGTTTTGAAAATCTGTGGTCTTCGAAATTACAGGAATCCTAACTCATTCTAAACCTCACCAAATCATGAAATGAACCCTCGTCTACAAAAAAGTCCATGTACGTATTGCTCTATCTGCTTGGAGATAGCGAAGACCACGCAAACATCATAGCTTCATACAACGGAATGAAATCCGCCATAGAGATTACATAGCGAAAATCGTAGAGATTTGCACTGCAGTCCTCTGTGTAGGGAGTGTTGACAAAAGCAAGGTCCTTTGGCTATTGTGTTAGTGCATGTTTGTGACGACTGACCCCGTTTAACAATCTTCATAGCTTTCATATAGGGCTTGGGTGACCTAACTATTGACTGGTGTATGATGCAGCATTGGTGCAGGCTGGCACAGCACTAACCCAGTGCTACATGCATGGATAAATGCATTATGCATTTGATTTGGGATCTGTGATCCTCTAGGCTCTAGGTTTCCATCAAAAGATTATTTGAAAAGTGCTTGAAACAGATTTTGCAGTGAAGCTTGAAAAATGAAATGGTATTGATTACGTCATCAGGGTCTACACTATTAAAGCTGATACCTGACTGGACACAAGACTATCAGTAGATCAGTCTTCATTTTACCATGCATGATGGAGCAGGGAATGTGGGCACTTGCCTTTCTATTCTCGAAGAGTTGTAACAATCTGGTTCACTAAAATGATGGCTGCATAATTTAATGTGGTTATAAGGGAGCATCACATCAAATCAATGCCCAATTTGTGTAACCTGTAATAGTTCCGGAAAAGCACGAAGACTAAGCTTGAAAATGTGAGGTTTTCAGGACATTTTATTCTCTGGGGATGGTATTTTTGTATTTAAAAGAACGAATGGGACCTATCTGTTGCACCTACAATGATAAAATATGGTTTGGTTTTATTTACCTCCATTTTAGTGTCCCATCTATACTTTAAACTAGATCAATATATTGTTCCTGCCACTTTTCCGGGAGCCAGTCAGGCATAATGTTGTAATCATTCGCGTGAACGAAAACGTGGATTAAGATACCACAAAGCGGGCCCATGCTAAGGGTATCGCCAATTTCAGAGAATAAGAGTGTCTAGTCTGGGCCGATTGTCATTTGTCATCATTCAAAAATGTTAGGCCTATAAGATTAATTTACTAACAAAACTGAAATGCACAATTACTTTCATATGTTTTTACCTGAGGTTTTTACAGTCTGAACTCCGTCTTGAGGACTTATTTGAGAATCTGTGTTAAGGGTATTTTTGAGAGTGGATTCACAAAGATGATTACAACTTATACATAGTGCCCCCCGCCCCCCCCCCCCCCCCCCCCCCCCACCAGCCTTTCCCCTCCACTTAACATGTTCCTTGAATGTTGAAAGCCAAACAAGGATGTGCACAATGATTACTTGGTGATATTATTGTGACATGCATGTATAATGATTACACATCAATGTTGTATGTAGCCAAAGGGTGTGTGTGTACTGTAGGACAAAGGTTAACCTGGGAAGCTGACAACAGAGACAAAGGAATGAGGAAGAATGTACACATTGGCAGATCCTTGTCTGTCAAACTTCCTGTTGTAACCAAACATTAATTTCAGCGAATTGGCTGACCAGTTCAAATGAAATCAAATTAATTAAATGAACCAAATTAATATAGTAGTTAAAGGTAGATGACCCGATCACATTCCGATTTTAAACTTGAATTTTTCTATTCTACATGAAAGGTCATCCTTAAAAAAGTCGTGTTCCAAGGTTTGAGTTGCATAGCTCTAATGGTTCTTATTTTAGACGCACACGATGCTGTGAACTGTACCCATTGAGTAGTACACACACTATATCGGTGGTATACCACCATTCGCGGTAATTCGACGGTATTTCATCGATTTCTCCGTAATTATACTGATTTAGGCCGTCAAATTTCAGTATGATGATGAGAAAAATACGAGCTTTCATATGATATGAAAATCTCCGTATGTTTGAAATAATTCTGTGTTACGAAAATGTGATCGGGTCATCTACCTTTAATATTGTGAAATATTTGTAATAGTTATGAAGAAAAAAAGTGAAGATAAAAAATTACAAAAATGTTACCTGGGATGCTATTTAGCTTTCTCAGATCGCTGTGACATGTATACAAGCCACTGTAGCGGGGAAATGGGGCAAAAGTTTTTTGCCTACCCCGCTGCTTCTCAAGACGTTTTGTCTCTTGATTTGTGCTTGCTACGGCATGGGTTTCCAATTGTGGATGTAAGAAAAGGGGGGAAATATTTATTTAATATCATTTGTCCCCTTAACTAATTGACATGCAGAACTTATTTGCAGTTCAATGAATGACAGCAACGCCACCATTCTCTACTATCTTTTATAATACAATACATGACTAAATGAGTGTTGAGAGTGTATGACTTTGAATGTTGTAACCTATCAGCACAAGGAAGTGAGATATCTCAATGATGTTGTGACTATTGTTGCCGTGGCATTCAGGAGTGCATGGTCAAGAGGAGCACATTGACTGTAAGGTGTTTGATTGATTTTCTCACAGGATAGATTATAATGGTTGTATTCCTCGTTGAATGGACTTGATTATCTTGGTGTGTTATTTATTACAATAGTAGTCTGCAGGAGAGGACTTAATTTGTTTTCTAGATCAAGGGGGAGGTACAGAGGGGGAAAGAATCACTTAAGTAAGGTGGGTGGTGCCATCGAAAAAACCTGAGGTTAGTCCGTAAGGAAGGGACTTGATTTGTTCTTCAGATTAAGGAGAGGGAGGAGGGGAAGGAACCACCAATTTTTAAGGAAGGCGGTGATGCCATTAAAAACCCATTGGATGTAAGAGTAGAAATGTTAATAATAATTCTCTTTCAAGTCTTGAGAAAAATTGCGGTCATATCATATATTCCAAACTAGGAGGGTGTCAAAACCAACAGAGAGGGCTAAACATTGTTGGACACCATTTACTCAATCTGCAATTTGTTTAGGTTTTAACATGTTATCACCCATTTGATCAAAACACCACATTTCATGTTAAAACTGAAATATTTTATCCTAACACCATTTAGGAGGCTGACAAATGTCCAAGTCAGCAGTAGGTTATGTATGCTTTGTGGTAACTAATGTAGTCCATTCTTGAGTTTTCCTTGATCAGGGCCAAAAAAAAAGGGAAATTTCCCTTATGACGAAAATGTCCCTTAAAATTCTTATGTATTTCTCTTTTTTATACATAACATTTCCCTCCAAAGCTAAAAACTTCCCTCCAAAGTCAAAATTAGAACCAGGTTCCTGAGTTCCCCATTTTTTCGAGCGACGTCCTTGATGATGAGTTTTGATGTTGCTATTGAATTGAGTTGCACTCTCTATGTTGGTTGTATTGTGGGGGAGTTCGTTCCAGTCTCTGTTGGTTTTGGGGACAAAAGTGTATTAATTTGAAGATGTTGGTGCGGCACGATAATGGTATGTAGGAGCTTGTATTGGTGCTTCTATTTGGTGTGTTGAGCCGGGCGCAGGTAGTTAAGAACCGACAGACGTTAAATTGTCTCCTAGATTTTAAGTCCTGGCTAATAGTGCAGATCTATGCACTTAATCCCCAATTGTTGATGTTATGCACCATTATGGGAACAGTTGTTATCCTCGCATTACAAACTTCCCTTGTTGGTCCATTTCCGTGCTTGTTATTTACATCTTGATCTCAATATTTGTATATATTTTTTATCTTTCAGATCGTGCATCCCCACACACTGCAGAGCAATAGCAGATTTGCAATCTGGTATACCATCAGACTGCCATTTACAATTCAAGCAGGTGAGAGATATGACAAACATTAGGGCGGAGGGAAATCACTGTTCTACAAGCTAAACCATGAATTATTTTGAAAACACTAGAAATTGTTTTAATTTTGTTTTATATTTTTGTGTGATTACAATGATATTCAAACTTTTCTGAATTATACATGTACCATCAGAAAACCCAATATTTGAGGAGATGGAGAACACAACTAATTAAAGCTCCATAAGGATATGTACAAAAATACTGATATAAAACTCTGTTTTAGATCACTAAATTGCGAAATTGGACCTTGAAGAGTGATTATTTCTTAAAGATGATCACTCGTTCTCACCCATTAAAGATGATCACTCCTTCTCACCCAAAATATGCAGAAAATAGGTAGGGTAGCCTGCTTGATTTGCCAAAAAATGGGGATGGAGAGACTACATCTCTGACGAGCTTGGAAATGTCACCGTAATCACCAATGTTTCCAGTTAAAACACAAATTTGAAAGATCTCTCAAAATTAACCTAAAGGATATTCACATTTTATAGTCAGTGAGAATGTAGGGGATGTCCCATTAATCATAATTAATCAAAAATCCTAGGCATTTACACAATTGTATTACTGTCAAGTCTTTTAAAGGGAAGATTTTGCCATGCATACTTTCCAATTCTAGTTTTAAACACCTCTTTTAAGGGTAGGGGATACCCCATTTAGTGTAGTGCACCCTGGAATCAAAGATAATATAAATTACCTTCCTAATGAGCCATATTGATACCTTTCCATCTGTCCGTAATTACTATGCACATGTGATGGCCTACATGTATGAGGTTGCGTGCAGTGTTACCGTGAAAATTACCCAATTCTTGGTGAAAACATTAGAGGTGAGACCTTCAGCCCAATTTGATCGCAAGCCATTGATTTCAAAAGGATAAAACATAAGGCAGGACGCTTGAGTACTATTATTAATTGTTGGGCTCTGTTTGATAAGGGGGTATATGGCATTATATTTGTTTAAATATGTTGCAGCAACTCATTGCGTAGGGTTTTTGGAATGAAACCATTTCACAAAATGTTTTACATGCATTTCATTTTGATAACCTTTATAGTCCAACATTTAAAAGTATTTGAAATCTTGACACAGACAAACAAACGGAGAGCTATGCAGCACAAGCTTAGAAATATGGTACATGTGATCGTGGGCAACGCCTATCTAGTGAATCTTCGTGAATCTACCAAAACAATTTACACAGATGTCCAAAATGTCATCTCAACTCCATTGGAATGGGCTACTAAACCATGATTTTGGTAACACTGCAAAGGTGTATTCGTTACACATTTTCCAATTAGTGGTATTCTGCAAGATGCTATGTCCATGGTCATCATAATATTAGCTTGTGATGAATCACAATGGTTGGTGCTTGCTTTGAAATTCCAGATGGTCTCTCCTGCAGGGTTCATTATTATGAGAGATGCTTTACTTTATGTGTTCATTGAAACATGTGAGGTTGAATCAAGGAGTATCAGGTATAATAGCACCTCCATTGAATAATCCATGGCATCACTAATCCCAAGCAAGTCTTATCTAAAGCCTATTTATGTGAAGAAAATGTAAGAATTCCAATGTCCATGTCTAGATGGTATCCTTCATGGCTAAACTTCAGTGGCATATAGCTAGATTTTTCATATTGGTGGTGCAAGAAATGAAAGTCAACCAACACGATTG